>JALGBA010000259.1:1235000-1269136 GCA_023970755.1 Azemiops feae
AAAGAGCTGTCCAAGGATGTCAGGGACAAGATTGTAGATCTACACAAGGCTGGAATGGGCTACAAGACTATCGCCAAGCAGCTTGGTGAGAAGGTGACAACAGTTGGTGTGATTATTAGCAAATGGAAGAAATACAAAATAACAATCTCCCTTGGTCAATCTCCCTCTGTGTAGGATCTCACCTTGTGGAGTTTCAATGATCATGAGAACATTAAGGAATCAGCCAAGAACTACATGAGAGGATCTTGTCAATGATCTCAACACAGCTGGGACCATAGTCACCAAGAAAACAATTGGTAACACACTACAAAGTGAAGGACTAAAATCCTGCAGTGCCCGCAAGGTCTTCCTGCTCAAGAAAGCACATGTACAGGCCCGTCTGAAGTTTGCCAATGAACATCTGAATGATTCAGAGGAGAACTGGGTGAAAGTGTTGTGGTCAGATGAAACCAAAATCGAGTTCTTTGGCATCAAGTAAACTCACCATATTTGAAGGAGGAGGAATGCTGCCTATGACCCCAAGAACACCATCCCCACTGTCAAACATGGAGGTGGAAACATTATGCTTTGGGGGTGTTTTTCTGCTAAGGGGGCAGGACAACTTCACTGCATCAAAGGGACAATGGACGGGGCCATGTACCATCAAATCGTGGGTGAGAACCTCCTTCCCTCAGCCAGGGAATTGAAAATGGGTCGTGGATGGGTATTCCAGTATGGCAATGACCCAAAACATACGGCCAAGGTAACAAAATCCTGAAATAGCTAGTGCTATAGAAAAAAGAAAAGAAACTAATCACTATTTAGTAGGTTTGAGAAATGTGCTAAAAACAGCAAAATGAAATTTAACAGAGAAAAATGCAAGGCTCTTCACTTAGGAAAGAGAAATCAGATGCACAAATATAGGATGGGGTGATTCCTGACTTGAGAAAAGCACTTGTAAAAAAGATCTCAGAACTGTAATCATATTAAATATGAACTAGCAATGGATAGATTTTTTTTCTATGGAAGTGTACTGGAGAGGCAGTGCTGTCTCCAGTGCAAGGAATGAATAGTAATAAAGTTTTCACATTAAAAATGTATGGAAAGAAGGCGCTTTGCTGGGAATTAGGTTTTTTTTTTTTTAAATCATGCTTCCAAACCTTATTTCATCCCTTGAACATTCACATGTGCTGTGTAATTTACTACACAGTAATCCCAATTCTTTGCCACAGATTTAGGAAGCCTTTGGCTTTTTGTTTGGATTTAATATTTTTATGTCCGAAATATGTCAGGTAGACAAATAATCAGAAGGTTCAAAGCACTAAAAGTTAATTACAATGTTACCTATACACAAGCATCTGATTGGCACTAGATAGGAATATATGGAATTCATGGGGGGGGGGGTCTAGGTCTCTTGTGGAAGCATAGCAACTCCAAACTTATGATACATTTGACCGCACATTTGACCTCCATCTGGTCACCTCCTCAAAATGGATGATCTACAATGCATGCAAATCACTCAAGAAACATATTTAGGAGAATGTGACATTTATATTAGGTTTCTATTACTGAAGTGAAGTTTCCTTAAAATACCTATCTGAAAGGTATTGGTCATTAACACATTGGGTTGTCATTTCAAATATTTGGAAACATCATGGAAAAAATGGCCATGAAAAATCCCTACTTGCATTTGCAATCCCTACTTGCATTGAGGGGTACAATATAAACCAGGGGTCTTCAAACTTGGCCCTTTTATGACTTGTGGACTTCAACTCCCAGAATTCCTCAGCCAGGCACGCTGGCTGAGGAATTCTGGGAGTTGAAGTCCACAAGTCATAAAAGGGCCAAGTTTGACGACCCCTGATATAAACAAAGATAATCACTCCATATACCTTGGATATTTGGGAACTTGGCCAGAACAATAAGGCCAAATGAGATGGCAGTGCCTGTGCTTTCTGTCCCAGCAAGGAAGAGCTCAAACACAGACATGACCAAGTCTTCCATACAGATTACAGAAGAATCTTATTCCTATAAATAAGGCAAAAATAAAACAAAGAGGTAGAATTTGTAGTGTGTAGCCACATAATCATGTCATCAAATTGTCTATCTGCTGCTTCTCATTTTTCTTCTAGACCAACTTATAAGATAGGCAGGAAATAATCCAAGATAGACTCCTGCATATTGTCTATATTAATTTGAATGTCCAATTCAATTTAAGAAGAGTTTTGGTCTGGTGGATCGATGTTTAAATGAAAGAGAAACCGCTGGGATCAAAAAGAGCCAGTTTGGTCTAGTGCAGGGGTCCCCAACCTATGGGTTGCGGCCCGGTACCGGGCCAGAGGAATGGCTGGTGAGTACACGCACGTGTGCACGCACATGTGCACTCCCCCACCCACGCTAGCACCACCGTGTGGGTGCTAGCGGCCCTGTTTGCGCTACCGCCGCCACCGTGCACACACTCATTTGCGCATGTCACTCACGCTTGTAGCAGAACAAGTATTCTCTGAATACCATGGGCCAAGGAATTACAGTTAGCCAAATCTGGTAGAAGACCCTTTTTTGCTGCCCTCTGGAACATCAATGCTCCTCGAGGTGAGAACCACCCCAACCCTCGCCTTCCAAAAGGGCCTGAAAACCTGGCTTTGCCAACTGATTTGAAGCCCCAATGGGGGGCATCTGATTCTGGAGCTGCTAATAGATTAGGATGTCCCACCTCCATCCCATTTATGCATTGGTTCTTTGTATTCACTTTGCTGTTAATTTTAATAGTTTCACTTTCAATATCCAATGTTTTTAACCTTTTAATTGTTTTATACTATTGTTTATGGCATTGTAAGCCATCCAAAATTGCTTGATAGTGAGACATGTAGCATATAACCTAAATAAATAGATCTCTTCTTCATGGAATAGAGCATCTATCTCCATCTTACAAACTGAGTTTTTGAAATCTGGCTCTGAAGTATTACATGGTTTATAAACTGTCTTTTCTCTGCTATCCTCTTCCATAATACTTTTCAGTTCTTGTCAAGCAAAAGCCACAAGGCTTCACTTCTCTTAATGCTCTTAATGCTACCTCATGACTCAAAAGCATCCAGATTAATCTTGCAATGAATGTTTTGCTGGCACACTGTTGCATTATTTCACATGGAACCAAGTAGCTTAATACTTAAGTAACAGATGGATAATTTTTCTGTGTTGGGAATACAACCTCTTTTGCCAGCAGGCGGGACACAGGAGGTTTTCTAGGGACAATCCTACAAGGATAGGGACATTTGTAATCCTCTCCTTTTTTAAGAATGGAAAAATGAGTTGAGTCCTCTGACAGAAACACTTCTCCTGTTTTCACATTTTAATAAGGCTACCCTGCAAAAGTTCAAGGATCACACTAATATTTAGTGGGCGGGATTCTTTTATTTGTATGTTATTTTAGGTGGATTAAAGGATCACAGAAATAGGAGATGCAACCCAAGGTTCAACTTCCAGTCCCACACTAATTTTGACACAAACCACCACCACCACCAACAACAACAACAACCAAACAGCATCCAAGACTGGCCATCCTGCCACCATGCAGCCCCTGAAATCTTTTCCAAAAAGGTTTCCACTGAATTATAGTTTAAGTGCAACAAATTGAAGGAATTGTTTATTATTTATTTTATTTTAAGGCAATTAAATCACACTCAGTTCTTGTCCAATCATTTTAGGGAACCCATCTAAAGCCCATTCTCTTCAGGACTCTCAGCTTCCAAAGAGATAACATTCCTATGCTCTTGTCTATGGAGATTCTCAGTCATCCAGGTCATAGTTATCCCAAAGGTGCTTTTTCACAAGGCAACTGGATTTTCTTGTTTTTCTTTGAAGACTTTTCTCTTCTCATCCAAGAAGCTTCTTCAGAGCTGAAGAAGCTTCTTAGATGAGAAGTGAAATGTCTTCTCATCTTCTCATAGGGCAGTGTGTACACAATGGTTTCTTAAGGAGTGAGTTTGTTTACAATGACCACTGTTCCTAGGACGCTGTGTATTTTATTGTAGTATTTGTTGCAGTCAGGAGATATTAGTTCTTTCATTTTCTGCTGTTTCAACAGTACAAATTGCTCACCACCGTGGGCATCTCAAGAAAACGGAGCACAAGTGCATAATTCAAACCTTTTTTCCTTTTGTACTTGTGTGCAAAATATCTTTGCAATGTACCTTTTCTAATTTAAGAAGGAAGCAATCGATATAGTCTCTCGGATTCTCTGGATCCAGGGTCTTCTGGTGAGTGTCCACTTTATTCCTAATGAAGTCACAGACCTTGTTACAGTCAGAGAAGAATTTATTATGAGGCCCAGGAAGGAATTTCATGATATTTGGCAAACTGTTGTATATCTGAAATGTGATGATAGTAAAAGTTAGCCATTGCCAGTTCATTTCTTATGCTCTGTCTCAGGAACTGTGCAGAAAAATGATTTCCCTATAAAGTCCCCTTTTATTTCTATCCTTTTTCAAAAAAAAAAAAAAAACTATGCAAGACCAAATACAGATATATTCACTCCTTACCAAAGAAATATAAAATATACAACTAAAACTGATTTCCTCAATCTTTAACTTTGCAAAAGTGTGCCCCATAGTCAAAATGTTTTGAACCAAGATATTCCAGATGGACTAACCAGGCTTCTGGTTTTGCACAGTTAGCACAACAGCCAAGGGATCATGGGGCTCCGCACCCTAGGGCTAATTTCTGCCTGTTAGGGGATCCTAAATGGGCCTGAAGTCGCCCCGGAGAGGCGACAAAGAAGGAGGGAACACTGATTTTCTCTCTTCTACTTGATAATTGATCTCCTGGAGGGGGGGGGAACCAAGAAGCAAAAAGCCTCCAAAAGTGAGAAGGATCTTTGCCCCACCCTCCTACAGATGGAAGCGGAGAATTAAATTTTTTAAGGGGGAGAGAAATATACAGAAATGAAATGAATATAAGACCTAAATCTAGATAAGTTTGAAATTGGAGGAATTTGTTAAGATTTTCTTTTTAAATCATGAAAACAGAAGACAGCAATTATTTATTTTGAAAACTGAAAAATGACTTGGTGCTGATATCCAGTGGTGGATGAAAACATACAATAGTAGTTGCTCCAATACAGGAACTGGCAAAGCCCAGGAAAAGATAACTTGTCTTTGTGACCTTCAATGCTTTAATAACAGAGAACAGCTGTGACAAAAAAAAAGAAAACATTTTGGGCTACCTACAAAGCAAGAATTATAAACTTTAGGGGGAAAAATTGACCTTTCTGGATTATAAATACCTACTCAACTATGACTCTAAAGCTGTTTGCAGAGAAAGAGAAACCCTGACTTTTGGCTATTATGGAAAACCAGAGTTCTGCAGAAAGAATATACCAAGAAAAAATAAACACTCTCCAGGAGGAGATGTATGCTATGTATGCTAATTCAAACAACAATGATCTCAAACCACAAGGAAATTAAAAATAACTTTGAAAATATAAATGAATACATCTCCAATTTAACTTTACAACAAAAAAAACTCTCAGAAAATAAAAATAGAGAGTGAGCAGATAAAACAGACAACTGAACATAAACCAGAGAAAAGAGATTTGAAGATGGAACCTAACAATAGAAGGAAGTATGACTTAACCCAGGTGGAAAAAAAACTTGCAAGAAATATTAGATATGGAAAAGATAACTTATACTATAAGATCACAAAATAAGTCTGAGGGCAAGAAAAAAGATTCGACAAAATGTATTACAGAGCTATCAGGAGAACTATGAGAACTTGAGAGACAAAAAATGATAAGAGAAATTAAGAGAGAAAGAAAGGAAAAGATTTTCAATGAATACGAAGGGGCAAAACCTTCCCATAAGAACATCTTACTTAATTTACCTTTTGTACCTACAACAACATGTACAAGACTATGGGAAGACTGATCAGGAAAGATGTTTGGCAAAAAAAAGAGAGGCTAAAGTGAGAATTAAAAAATTAGATGATGGGATTTATCAGAGGGAATATTTAAAAATTAAACATCTGTTTGAATATGGTTAAAGAAATAGAAAGATTTTGGATATAAATGAATTTTAGTTTAAGAGGGATGAGCCCCTCAAGTAATATAGTATTTTTTCTTTATTCTTTCTTTTTTGTTTTGTTTTTTGACATGAGAAATATAAAAATGTTGGGATGGTTTATTTAAAGGAAATGTTTTATATACTTAAGTGTAATTGATCTTGAGAAACTTCAATGGATAAAAATGTTTTGAATAGATCTAAAAGATTAGATAATTGGATTTATTAAATGGAATATTTAAAGATTAAACATATGTTTGAATATGGTTAAAAAGAAGATAAAAATTCTGGATATAAATATATATTACCCTAAGAGAGACATGTATTTTAAGTAGTATACTATCTTCTTATTTCTTTTTCTCTCCCCCCCCCTCTTTTTTTAAAAGACATGGGAAATGTAAAAGTGTTGTGATGGCCTGTATGAGGAAAAAGACTTAAAAACTTAAGTGTAGTGAACTTTGAGAAACTTTTAACTGGTAAGAATGTTCTGAACATTGTGGGGGAAATAAATTTAAATAAGAATTTTGTAAACAGGATCTATGACGAGGCAATCCAGATGATCAGTTAGAAAAGAAGCTTTATATTGATGTGGTTATTATTTGCAGAAATATTAGAAAAATATCTATATTTAATTTTTATTTATCAAAATAATAAGAATTGTATTAATTCAAGGTTGGCAAAAGAGAATATTATTGGAAGAAGAGAAAATCAAGCAAAGCTACTATGTGGACTACAGAATTATAGAAACTAATTGTTATTGACTGTTTTTTAAACATAAACCCAGACAACATGCTGTTTACCAAATATCAAGGTGAGTACGTTAAAAAATCAATAAAATATATTTAAAAAATAATAATAAAACTGATTCCCTCAATCTTTAACTTTGCAAAAGTGTGCCCCATAGTCAATATGTTTTGAACCAAGATATCCCAGATGGACTAACTCACAGAATGCATCTAAACTCTGGGATCCATGACATAAAAATTGTCAGAGTGTATGACACAGTGGTGAGATTCAGTTGGTTCACACTGGTTCGGCACAAATAGTAGCTAATATTTCTTGAGTTCAGCGAACTGGCTGAAGCCCTAGCCCTTTTTTGCAAGGCCCAGAATGGCCCTCCAGAATTGCATGGACACTGCTTCTGGAAGTCCGTTCTGGGCATTGCAGGCCCGGAGGAGGCCTCCCAGGCCCAGAACAGCCCCCCAGAAGTACATGGATGCTACTTCCAGAAGTCCGTTCTGGTCCTCAGAGACCCAGGCCCAGAATGACTTCCGGAAGCGATGTCCATGCAGAGAACCAGTTATTAACATATTTGAATCCCACCACTGAACTATGACATAATACAAAATGCCATAAAATATTCCCTATGCTGATGTTTGACTGTGCTTTACAGTTTAGCTGGGCTATTTGTAAGGAGATACATCTCTGGATATCTCCTTGAATTTTTAAGAAATTTTCAAATGATTAGTAGATTAGAAGCTCTGCCATTCTTGAAGACACTGAGGAATATGGTTAGGAAATTATTGCTGCTTACGGTGGAATTGTCTCAGCGGCCGCAAGGCTGATGACCGCTTGGAAAAGTGAGTCCTGATTGTTTGGCTAAAAGGGATCTCCAGCTGGGGAGCAGGTGGCGACTCGGCGGGAAGAGCAGTGATTCAGCAGAATATGTTTAACCGCTAAAGTGGTGAAGAGGAGGAAGGACAAAACGGTTTGAGCTAGTGGTGTGGTGGTGAAATGAGTGGACATTTTGGTCAGAATCTGAAGGAAAGGAGAAAGCGAAGAAGGAGAGAGATCGGGTATGCAAGAGCGACAGGAAAAGAAAAGAAAGGAGAAGAAGAGAAGAGGTGAGAGCAGACAACGGCACGCCATGACGGCAAGAGAGGTCTGAGTGGACGAGCACCCCAACTAGAAAGTGGAGGGAGAACCCACCACTTCAATAGAACTTTTGAACTGAGTGACCAGAAGAATTCGAGGTTGAATAAAAGTGGAGAAAGACAATAATAACTTAACAGACTATAGAAAATATATAAATATAATTGAGGCACTAAAAACTTGAGAGGAGTAAAGAGAGTTATAACTGGGTTATAACCGGGAGAAGATTTGAGGATTTACACCCCTTTAGAAGTAAATGCCTGAACTTTGCATTTAAGGCACACTTATCATTCTCTATTGATTAATTCTAAATTAACTAAGAAGACTCAAAGGACTAAATATACCTATATATTTTAGATATAAATACTAGGGGTACTGTAAGTATTTACAAATCAGTAACATTTATAAAATACGCATTTTATATAGAGCTAAGGTATTTATATATTTATATCTGTATCTAGCCACCTATAAATCTGGATATAATCACATGTTCAAATTTAGCATTTAAAACTAACTATATAGATACTCTGAATTGCTTATATACTGATAACTGTAACTATATTTTTGTATAAATTGATAATTATAATTAGAATCAAATTTAGATATATACTAATTAATTGATCATTAATATTTATATTTATACTTATATAGATCTGTTTATCGACTTAATTTAAAGTTTTTGTTGGGATATTCTGATTAATTTACATAGACTATTGATATTGATATTTAAGCTGAATAATATGATAAGGTTGTTTAAAGTTGATTAAGTATAGAGATAGCTAGGATTAGCGGAATTGATTATCATTTAATACTTAATACTATAAGGAGGGGAAAAAGAGGGGAAAAAACAAAAACAATAACAACAACAACAAAAGATAGATAGTTAACGGTTGATGACAGTGTGGAAAAATATTTATAGAATACTGGGAGAGCAAAGTAGGGTATTGAAAGAGATGACCAGTATTACAACAATGACTTTAAAGGCAGGGAAAAAAACTGCATCAAATCCAACAATAACAACGGCTTCCCCATTAAACTAATGGTCAACAGAGGGGTCACAAAAGACGGAAAAAAACTAATACGACCCCAAACATACAAACAATGCAAGCCACTTTGACACTGATCCAGGAAACAATGGTAAAAATGCAAAAAACAATGTTTAGCAACCATGGAGAAATGAAATTTGACATTCAGAAACTGGATAATAAAATGAACTCAATCCAGGAAGCAATTCAGAAGAATGAACAAAAAATAAAAATAATAGAAGACAAAACAGAACAAACTGGGGGAAAATTAGACCTGGTAGATCAGAAAATGATGGCAATAAACAAGGACCTCGAAGATTCAATAATTCAATTAGAAATGGACCGGGCATCATTTTTCTTAAGATTCCAAAATGTGACAGAGACGAAGGAGGAAGATTTAGGACAGATAATGGCAGGTATTATAGCAGAATCTCTCCAAAGGCACAAACAAGAAATTATGAACGAATTGGATGAAGTATATCGAATCCAAACAAATTGTGCTAGATGCCATAAACTGCCCAAGGAGGTCCATATTAGATTTGCCCAAAAGAAAATCTGGGATATAGTGTACAATATCACCCGAGAAGAACCAATGACTTATAAGGAGAGGGAAATCATTACATTGAAGCAAATTCCTAGAAGTGTTCAAGAACAATGTAAGGATTATCGTTTCCTGGCCGCACAATTGAATAAACGAAAGATCTTGTTCAGGTGGATACTCCCGGAGCGAATGCTTATTTCATGGCAAGGCAAGAAGGTTAAAATTGACAGCTTAGTGATGGCACAGGATTTCTTTGACCAGCTGATGGGAAATGAAGGAGATCAGAGTAGTAGGGAGGAGATGGAGATGGAGACTGTTATGTCCTGGGCCTTGCTGAGTGATTCAGCAAGGCTCAGGAAAGCTGCAGGAAGGCTACAGAGACCCGGACAGACCACGTGTCTGCCCGGGACCCAGACAGGCTGTCTCCGGCCTTGCGCACATGTGCAAGACGGGAGAACGGCCTGCAATGATTGGATGTGCATCCCCTTTCAAGGGGATATAAAAGGCCAGTGGCCATTGTTGTTCTTGCTTCTGTTCTGTGAATGTGCTTCAATAAAGAGATCCTTGTTGTGAACCAGCCTCGTCTCGATGTCTTCATTAGAAGAACAGAACATTGGCGACGAAGGTGGGATTCGCCGCAAAGGAAGCCAAAGAAGAAGAAGCTAGGGCCAACTCACCTGAAGGCCTGAAGCGAAGAGAAGCGCGGTGTCCAGAAGAAGCAACCGCCTGCCAGTACGCATACGCTGGAGGTGGGCTTGGCTTCATGGGACCCCTTCTCCTTCCTTGCGGCGAGAGACGTCAAAGAGGCTATCAGTCATAACGATGTCCAAGCTGGGCCATCTTGTCGAGTTCGATACTTCGCACCCAGAATGATGGAGCTCTTACGCAGCTCGCGTTGAGAATTACTTCAGGGTGAACAAGGTCCAAGAAGACGGATTGAAAGCTGCTACCTTGCTGTGTGTCTGTGGGCAAGAGACTTTTGACATTGCTGAGAACCTTGTAGCCCCAGCACCACTGGAGTTGATCGCCTATCCAGATTTGAAGAAAATGTTGCGCGAGCATTTTGAGCACAAGCTTTCCATAATAGCTTGGAGGCACCAATTCGATCAGCGGGATCAGCAGCCGGGAGAATCAGCTGCAGACTTTGTCATGGCTCTGAGGCAGGCTGCTAGGCCATGTGAGTTCCAAGACTTCAAAGAGAGGCTCCGAGATCGGCTTGGTTGCGGATTACGAAGCCGTGAGATGCAACAAAAGTTATTTGCTAGAGCTAATGTTTCCTTCCAAGATGCCCTGAGCGAAGTTGCAGCTGAAGAAGCAGCCAGCGGCATGGTGAAGGCTTTGCAGTTGACCAAGAACCCTCCAACAGCAGTTCCCGTCCATCAGGAAGTCGTGCGAGAGGCATCCGAAGAAGAATCCGAGGAAGAAGAGGTGGACAGACTTCAACAGTCGGCGGAGAGAAGACTGCAAGAACGCAGAAGAAAGATGCCTGCATCCCTTCAGTGTTTCGGCTGTGGGGGTCGCCACAGGAGAGCTGACTGCCGTTTTCGTTCTGCTGTTTGCCGGGCATGTGGCAGGCAAGGCCACATCGCATCAGCCTGCTTCGGTCACCAGAAAAACAGGTCCCCCGAAGAGTTGCCTCTGAAAGGTACCAAGGTCCCCAGCCAACACAGGGTGGGTTTCTGCGCATCCCGTAGGGGGGTATTCAAAACTGGGGTTCACCGACCCCTTAAGAAAAAGTTTCGCGTTGATGTAAAATTGCAGGGAGTTCCCCTGGCCATGGAGCTGGACACAGGGTCCGCTCTTTCTATTATTTCTGCAGACACCTTTAAAAAGGTTTGTTCCAGGAGTGGCTCACGAGTCAAACTCAGGCCCTCCAATCTCATCCTGACTTCCAGAATTCCTGAGTCAGTGTGAAGGGGGAGGCCACGCTCAGAGTACAGCGTAAGGAATTTGATGGGTTGTTAAATGTGGTGGTTGTTGGGGGTGATCGCACGAGTCTTATTGGACTCGATTGGTTCGAGGCACTTGGGATCCAGGTGACTGGGCTTAACCATCTACAAACTGCCAGCCTTGCAGGAGTCTGTAAGGAGTTTGCTGATGTGTTCAGCCCAGAGTTTGGCTCATACAAGGGGCCTCCCATTGCTTTAAGGTTAGATCCAGCCATCACACCCATCAGGGTTAAACCAAGGAGGGTGCCTTTTGCCCTCAAAAGTAAAATAGATGCTGAGTTGGACAAACTGCTCCAACAAGGCATTCTAGAACCTGTGGATTCTAGTCCATGGGAAACCCCCATAGTGACACCATTAAAAGCCAATGGTGAAGTCCGAATTTGTGCAGACTATAAATGCACACAGAGGGGCTTTTAAGGTAAAAAGGCTGCAGTTTGGGGTCAATGTAGCCCCTGGCATTTTCCAAGGGGTGATGGAGCGAACGCTCCATGGTATTCCTGGGGTCTGCCCCTATTTCGATAACGTCCTCATTGCAGGAGAGTCACCTGGGAACTTGGCTGAACGGCTGAGAGCTGTCTTGCTGCGTTTCCGCCAAGCTGGGCTGAAGTTACAGTGAGACAAATGTAAGATTGGTGTAACATCCACCGAATTTCTAGGTTTTCGTATTGATGCTGAAGGCATCCACCCTGCAGAGTCTAAATTTCAGGCCATTCAACTGGCCCCAAGCCCCCAGTCAAAAGCTGAACTCCAGGCTTTTCTGGGCCTGGTAAATTTCTATCATTCATTTCTCCCCCACAAGGCTGCAGTGGCTGAGCCGGCTCTTGGACAAGCAGACTCCATGGAAATGGACAAATGTCCATGAAAGGGCTTTCAAAGAAGTCAAGGCCTTGCTATCTTCAAATGCGGTACTGGCACATTTCAATGAGCAATTGCTTTGTGTGCATCGCATGTGATGCATCCCCTTATGGGTAGGAGCAGCGTTGAGTCATCTCAAGGCTGATGGGACTCAGGTCCCTGTGGCCTCTTACTCCAGAACTCTCTCATCTGCAGAGCGTAATTATGCGCAGATTGACAGAGAAGCCTTGGCAATAGTCTCAGGCATCAAGAAATTTCATGATTTCTTGTATGGCCGCCATTTTACGGTCTACACTGACCACAAGCCCTTGCTGGGTTTGTTTACAACAAACAAACAAACCCCACACATCATCTCCCCCAGAATGCTGAGATGGTCAATTTTCTTGTCAGCTTATGACTACACCCTGGTTCACAAACCAGGGACAGAGATGGGCCACGCTGATGGCCTTAGTAGGTTACCTCTGAAGCAAATAGAGGCAGACCCTGCTCCTGCTGTACACATTCTCTCCATTCAGGAATTGCCGGAATCTCCCCTCAATGCTAGGGATGTGGCTGCTGAAACTGCCACCAATCACACGCTTACACGTGTGCTGACATGGGTGTTGTCAGGATGGGCTGACACGTGTCCTGGTGCAGAATTCCAAGGGTTCTGGCAAAGGAAGCACGAGCTTTCTACTTTCAAGGGGTGTATCCTGTGGGGTAGCCGGGTAGTCATCCTGGCCTCATTGAGGACTAGAGTCTTGCTCTCTCTGCATGAGGGACATCCGGGAATTGTGAGGATGAAGGCGCTTGCACGTAGCCATCTTTGGTGGCCTGGACTCAATAAGGACATCGAGGCCCAGGTTCAGGGGTGCCAAGTGTGCCAACAGTCACGGCCTGAGATGCCCCAGGCATTTGCCCGCATGCGCAAGGCGGGAGAACGGCCTGCAATGATTGGATGTGCATCCCCTTGCAAGGGGATATAAAGGCCAGTGGCCATTGTTGTTCTTGCTTCTGTTCTGTCAATGTGCTTCAATAAAGAGATCCTTGTTGTGAACCAGCCTCGTCTCGATGTCTTCATTAGAAGATCAGAATAGAGACCGTAAGCCAAGAAGAAGACCAAGCTAAAGGAGGAGCCCGGGAAGAGAGAAGTAAAGAAGAAAAAGAAATCCAAGAAATAAGAGTTATTAAAACAAGATCCCAAAAAGTTACAAGAGCAAACAGAAACTAATATCTGGTAGACAGACAACAGAATGGAAGATTTGAAATTAATATCAATAAATGTTAATGGACTAAACGCAGTAGTAAAAAGGAGACAAATATTAACAAAGCTAAGTAAACAAAAGACAGACGTAGTATGTCTCCATGAGGTACACATCCGAAAACAAGATGAAAAATATTTAGAGTACAAAAAGTTAGGGACACTTTATACAGCACTGGCAGAGAAGAAGAAGAAAGGGGTGGTGGTATATATTAAGGAAGGGATAAAGGCTAATCAAATTTATGCAGACCCAAAAGGAAGAACCCTAATGATGGAAATAAAAAGAGGGCATACTCAAATCTTGTTGGTAGTTATCTATGCGCCTAATAAAAACCAGGGGGAGTATTATAAGAAATTGCATGAAAAGATAATTGCAACAGGTCATAGGAATATATGCATTGTAGGTGATTATAATGGGATAGTTGATATCCAAAAAGATTATGTTAGCAATAAAACTAACAAGAATAAAAGAAATATACTACCAAAAACATTTTTTAGAATGATAGATGAATAAAACTAGATAGATATGTGGAGAACCCTACATCCAAAAGAAAATAAATATACATTTTACTCCAACCCCCATCCATCTTGGTCTAGAATTGATATGCTGTGGATGAATAAGGAATTGAATGAATAATGAATAATGAATAAGTGAAGAGGAACTAAAAAGCCTCTTGATGCGGGTGAAGAAGGAGAGTGCAAAAGTTGGCTTGAAACTCAACATTAAGAAAACCAAAATCATGGCATCCGGCCCTCTCAATTCCTGGCAAATAGATGGGGAAGAAATGGAGGTAGTGACAGATTTTATCTTCCTGGGCTCTAAGATCACCACAGATGGGGACTGCAGCCAAGAAATTAAAAGACGCTTGCTCCTGGGAGGAAAGCTATGGCAAATTTAGACAGCATACTAAAAAGCAGAGACATCACCCTGCCAACAAAAGTACGTATAGTCAAGGCCATGGTTTTCCCAGTTGCAATGTATGGCTGTGAAAGTTGGACCATAAGAAAGGCTGAACGCAAAAGAATTGAGGCCTTTGAACTATGGTGCTGGAGGAGACTCCTGCGAGTCCCTTGGACTGCAAGGCGATCAAACCGGTCAGTCCTAGAGGAGATCAACCCTGACTGCTCCTAGAAGGCCAGATACTGAAGTTGAAACTCAAGTACTTTGGCCACCTAATGAGAAGGAAGGACTCACTGGAGAAGAGCCTAATGCTGGGAAAGATTGAGGGCAGTAGAAGAAGGGGACGACAGAGAATGAGGTGGCTGGATGGAGTCACTGAAGCAGTAGGCGTGAGCTTAAATGGACTCCAGAAGATGGTAGAGGACAGGAAGGCCTGGAGGAACGTTGTCCATGGGGTCGCGATGGGTCGGACACGACTTCGCAACTAATAACAACAAATAAGGAATTAGTTATAGAAGTAGAAAAGACTGAGATCTCCCCAAATACGTGGGCAGATCATAATCCCCTTGAGATAAAATGGAGAAGCCAAAGGAAAAAAATTAAAAGATGGACACTAAACCCCCAAATCTTAAAGGAAAAGGAATATATTGAAAGGATAACAAAGGAATTGACATTATTTTTTTAAAGAAAATAAAAAACAACACACTTCATTAACAAACCTATGGGACACTATGAAAGCTTATATAAGGGGGATAACAGTAGCTTATATGGCAAAGAAAAATAAGGAAAAATGGAAGCAGCATAATATTCTAAAGGAAAAAATTGGAAAATTGGAGAATCAACTCCAAACAACACCAGGAGATGAATTAGTTAAAGAAACTTTGACGCTTGATAGACATAAATTAAACATACTAGAGCAAGCGGAGATTGCAAGAAATTTAAATTTTTCTAAACAATTCTTTTTTGAACATGCTAATAAGACAGGAAGATGGTTGGCTTATAAATTGAAGAAGGTAAAAGAAAGACGGATTATCCAACAAATATATGATGAGATGGGGACCTTACAAAATAATGAAGAGGAGAAAAAGAAAATTGTACAAAATTATTATGTGAACCTTTATAAACAAGAAGAAATAGCAACGGATAAAATTGATAATTACTTGTTGGAAGAAGGGATCATACCATTAGAGGAGAGAAAAAGGGCAATGCTAAATGGAGAAATAACGCCAGAAGAATTGAGAGGGGCAATTTTAAGACTTAAGAACAACAAGACACCAGGACCGGACGGCCTCCCAGGAGAAATTTACAAAAAAATGAGTGAGATTATGGAACCAATATTGTAGGAAATTATTGCTCTCCCAGCAAAGTGCCATAGATCAGCTGAGGAGGAGGAGGAGGAGGAGGAGGAGGAGGAGGAGGAACCAGGGTTCCCAAAAAGGTTATGAGGGCAGGGGAAGCAGCACAAACCTATATTGTATGTGGTCAAGTATTGTCTAGTATAAAATATACATTCATGTTACCTCAAGTTGATTTAGTTATGATTTTTTTTCTATGTGGTTAGCAGTTCTCAGTTGCCACTATGAGAAATATATGAGCAATTATTTATGAATGCCTCTGTGAAATGGGCAGTAGTTAAATCTTAGAATAGTTAACTGAGAAGAAACAGGGTTAAAGCTTTATACATCTTTGATGACTCTGGATATAATCACTGCTAAGTAGCAACATAATAACTAATCAGAACCAAGAGGAACAATCACGTGAACAAGGGATGAAGTGTGATTCTCACAAATACAACTTTTATAAGACCACTTTAAAAATCCTCCCATTTTTGTAGATTAAAGGGAACTAATTGAACCCTTTTGCTGTTAAAGAGAAAACCCCACTTGTAGAAGCACATAAAATCGACATACCACTCCGGGATTGCTCATAAAGAAACTATTAAATTCTTCAAAAATTTCCAATAGTTCAGTGAAGTTTTTATCTTCATAAGAGAATCGATTCCCAAAGACAACAGAGCATATCACATTAGAAACAGAAGCTGTGATGGCTGGGATTGTATCAAAGGGGTGACCTGAAACAGCAAAAAGAAAGGAGAAAAGAGATTGTGTGACCACATTTTGCATCCCCAAACCCTTTTTCCTGGTCATTTTGTTAATTTTGTTTAAATTACATTCTATTTGGGAGAATGTCTGTCTGGGAGTTGGGATTCAACACACAGCGTTCACCATCCAGTTATGCTTCAGCCTACTTTTTAATTGTTGAGGAGTGGAGTGGAGTGGAGTGGAGTGGAGTGGAGTGGAGTGGAATGGAATGGAATGGAATGGAATGGAATGGAATGGAATGGAATAGAATAGAATAGAATAGAATAGAATAGAACAGAACAGAACAGAACAGAACAGAATAGAATAGAATAGAATAGAATAGAATAGAATAGAATAGAATAGAATAGAATAGAATAGAATAGAATAGAATAGAATAGAATAGAATAGAATACTGTGTTTGTCCAAATGTGGTTAGACTCACAAGAAATTTGTCTACAGTACAGAAACATTAAGTGTACTTGCAAAATAACAAAAGAAATCATCATCATCATCATCCCCCACCTTGATATAACCTTGACACGGTTCTGGGGCTTGTGGGCTCTGTGGAAGATGAAAGCTATGCCAGAGATTCAACCATACTGGACAGGTCACATCAGAGGAGTCTCTCCCATAAAAAAATACGGTGAGACGTAAATTTAAAAAAACCATACTGGCTCAAATGTCACCCAGGTTAACAAGGTCCATGCTAGATGTTGGATATCTGGTGAAAAATGGGCTACAGGACTCAGGACTGTTGGCTGAGCAACCAGAGCCAGCAGCTGCAGAACTACTGGAAGAAAAGGTGTTTACCCATCGCAAATATATTAAAAACAAAGAAATGATGTTCTGTTATTACAAATCAAGTCCAACAAGAAGAGGATATTTGAAACGAATGCACCAGTTCTGGAAAGAACAACATCCAGAATCAGAAATAACAGAATAGACACTACCAGATCAATGTCAATTTATAATATGAAATAAAGTAGTCACAGAAGTAGAATTGGAAGAACTGCAAAGGTTTACCCAGGGCAAAGAAATCAAAGCCTTGCCAGAAGTAATTCAGAATGTAGAGGCAAACCAGGGGGAGTTGGCAGTGAAAGAATCCAGCAGAGATATACAACTGTTCTCATTTGGAAACCAGGCACCTCTTCCTCAGGAAGAACAAAGCTCTCTAACTAAAGAAATAAAAGAATTGAAACAAAGAATAACTGAGCATCTAGAACAGCAAAAAAAACAAGAGAATAAGACTGCCTGCATTGAAGCTTGTTCCAAAAAAACAGCTAGCACAAGCATTAAAAGATGCAAATACTGCAATATCAAGTATAGGCACCAACTCATTGCAAGAAACAAACCAACTAATGTATAGCACAGCTGCAGTTATAATTGAATATTTGGGATGCAAAATCAACAAAGAAAAAAAAACACAAAACAAAAATGTAAGATTAGACTGGAAAATAAGATCAGAAAGTTGAAATCAGATGCAAGCAAGCTAGAATAAATGAAAGAAAAAAAGCTGAAGAACAAGAAGACCAAAGAATACCTAATCAAGAAATACTACTTAGAAACAAGGAAGATCAAGGAAGCACTGGAAATAATAAAGCAACAAATAACAGCTATAGCTAAGAACATCAACAGATATGAAGATCAAATTGCAAATTATAGGCAGAACCTCCAATTTCGATCCAATCAGAAACATTTCTACCAATCCATCAATGGAGAAACTGCAGTGAATCAGTCAGAACCTGACAAGGAAGAAACAGTGCAGTTCTGGGTGTAGATATGGGATAACCCAAAGAAATACAAGGTTGTAGCTTGGTTAAAAGAGGTGGATGCAAATAAAACAGAAGTTGAAATGAAAGAACTAGTAATAACAGCAGAAATGGTAAAGAAAAGAGAAAGGAAAATCAAGAATTGATCAGCACCAGGTGAAGATGAACTGCATGGTTTTTGGTTGAAACATTTAACTGGTCTATACCTACTTGTTGCCAAGCAGTTTAACAACATACTACAGGGAGGTGACATTGAAGAGCGGCTAACATCTGGCAGAACCTGATAATGAAAGATCCAACAAAAGGGGTAACACCAGGCAACAACAGGCCAATTACCTGCTTACTAACAACTTTCAAATTGTTAACTGTTGTGGTAGCTGATAGAGTCAAACAGCATCTAGTTGAACACAATCTCTTTCCACCTGAGCAGAAAGGAAACCATCCCCAAAACAGAGGAACAAAAGTTCAACTCCTAATAGACAAAATGATTTTGCAAAATTGCAAGAGAAGGAAGACCAACCTGAATGTAGCATGGATTGACTACAAAAAGGCATTCGATTCTCTGCCACATGACTGAATAATCAAGTGCCTAGAAATAACAAGAGTCAGTAGAAACATCAGAAGCTTTGTGCAACGATTGATGGCACAATGGAAGACATAGTTGCAGGTCAATGGTGAGGGACTAGAAGAGGTTAATATCAAGAGAGGAATATTTCAAGGCGATTCACTATCACCACTACTATTTGTCATTGCACTGATTCCTCTGTCAACAATACTAAATAACTCAGGCCGTGGCTATCAAAGATCAAAAACATCCGCCAGACTATCCACCTCCTTTACATGGACAATCTGAAGCTGTATTGAAAAACACCATCTGAAATAGAATTGCTGTTCAACATTATCAACAGTCAAGATATTGCAATGAAGTTTGGACTGGACAAATGTGCCATGCTCACCATCAAACAAGAAAAAATAGCAAAAACTGAAAGAATCAATATGCCCTATGAAAACAATATCAAGAGTTTGGATTAAGATGATTACTACAAATACCTGGGTATCCTTCAAGCTGACAGTATCAACCCCATTGAAATCAAGAAAAAGATTAGAGATGAATACATCAAGAGAGTGAAGATCTTAAAGTCCAGATTCAATGAAGGAAATACCACCAAGGCAATCAAAACCTGGGCAATTCCAGTCATTAAATAAACAGCTGGAATCGCACAGACTGACTACAAGCAGCAGAATGACAAAGTAGCAACAACAGTGCATTGGAAGATCTGCAAGAAATATCATTTGCCTGCAAGCAAGAACTGGTGGTACCATAAAATAGAGAAAGTCATAGAAAATGAAGAAGTTAAATTGCTCTGGGATTTTAGAATTCAAACAGACAGGCACCTGCCACATAACATCCCAGACTTAGCAATTGTCAATAAGAAAGACAAAAAAAGTCTGGATAATGGACATGGCAGTGCCTGGAGACAGCAGAATAGAAGAGAAAGAACTGGAGAAGATAACAAAATACAAAGGCCTATAAATAGAAATAAAACAACTGTGGCAAAAGCAAGCAAAGGTAATACCAATAGTAATAGGTGCCTTGGGTGCAATCCCAAAACAACTAGAGCACCACTTGATCACCATTGGCATTAACAAATTCACCATCAGTCAATTACAAAAGGTGGCTTTACTTGGAACAGCTTCCATCCTGCGACAATATCTGTAACACCATCAAACATCCACATCTGCCTATCCCAGGTCCTTGTAAGGGCTCGATAGGTAGACAAAAATGCAAAATCAGTCTGAACATCTGGCTGACTGTGCAATGACTACTACTACTACTACTACTACTACTACTACTACTACTACTACTACTACTAATAATAATAAATATGGCAGTGACAAAAATGCCAAATCCAGTCTGAATGTGCAAGTATGCGATGAACACATAATACTAGAAGTGTACAACCAGTAGAAGGAGGAAATAAGAGATAATAAAATGATAAGTAATATTACAGCCACACTTTATGGATTAATATGGATTAATATAATCAGAAGGGCAGAGTACTGATTCACCAAAGGCCAAATATTGTTTCTGAACCGATAAATAACTGTTTTACAATATTGTTGTTGAGAGGCAGGAATAGAGGCAGGAACATTATATACAGAAGCAAAGGCAGGATATAAATAAATAAAGTCTCCTACAACATGAGACCACCTTCAAAGGTTGCTATCTTCTCCACCAAACAGTGGGCCTCTTCCAATATCCGCTCAGCCATCTGCTTCTTTCCCATTCCAAAGTTCCGTAGTATGGTGAGAATAAAGCGACGCAGAATCTTCCATTTTGCATGTTCACCAACAAGACCTGGAGGGATAGAAGTTGCAATAACAGACAACAGATACTGCAACATTTAAAAAATAAAAAAACAAGTTGACCAGTAGTCTCCCTCATTCTCAAAACATCTAAGGAGGGGGAGGTTTCCCCTATCCAGTCATATCCAACTCTTTTTCTGTTTCTTAGCTAAGGAAGCCAGCATGAAGACATTTCTGAGGTTATGTGGCCAGCATGACTATATGCTGAGGCACGGAATGCTGTTACCTTCCCACTGAAGTGTTACCTATTTACCTACTTACATTTGCATGCTTTCAAACTGCTATGTGGGCAAGAGCTGGGGAAAGTAACCGGAACTCACCCTGTTGTGCAGGTCTCAAACCTGGGCTGATAGCTTTCCAGCTAAGGAGCTCAGGGTCTTTAACCACTGAGCCATCCCGCCCCCTCAACATATTTACTCTTTTCAAATGTCACCGCTCCTGTGGAACTGCATTGGCTGCCAATTTGTTTCCAGGTGCAATTCAAGGTACTGGTTGTCATCTTTAAAGACCTTCATGGCTTGGGACCTGGTTATCTGAGGGACCATTTCTTCCTGGTTACATTCACCCAATCCATAGAGCAGGAAAGCAAGGAATGTTGTGGCCCCCATCTCCTATGGAGATACAATCTGGCAGGACCATAAGACGGGCCTTCTCTATGGTGGCTCCCTCACTTTGGAATACCAACCCTCCTGAGATTAGACTGGCTCCCACTTTGACTGAAAACTTGGTTTTGCAAATGGACTTGGGGAACCTAGAGTGGGATGGAGCCCATCAAGTGGCTCGTTTGATTGTGTGTTGTCAACATGGGGGGGGGGGGGCGCACAGGGTATTGTTTTTTATTCTTTAAATTGGGTTTTTATTGTTTTTAAGTCACCCAGAGCCACTGAGAGTGAGTGGGCAGCTATATAAATCTTCTAAATAAATAAGTAAATAAATCCAATTTGCTCATGAGTTTGCACTCTCCTTATTCAGATTATATTTTGCGTAAATTTACAAACTGTGTGAACATTTTAAAAGTACAGAAGAGCTTTTATTTTTCTCAGTATTCCTATTTACCAGCTTCCCACCCACATACATAAACAGAAACCATATTTGAAAAACAAAAGTGTTATTTTCTACTACTTCATTCTTTATACTACCAAACCTCTCATGTCTGTAACTTCTAAATGGGCAAAATCCTGAATCAGAGGGCAAACATCGTCAATAAAGGTAACTCAAATGGCCTATCTTACCGAATGCTGGGACCCATTACTTCCAAAGGAATGAAATTTAGGGAAGCCCTGTTTCAGTGATGTGACTGTGCTGCAGAGGTCACATGAACCTCATTTTCAACATTTCCCTGACAGTTTCCCAGCCACTTTGGCAATCTCTCACTCCCTTGCCCATCCAGCATTACGCATACCTCCCTGCTGGGAAAGGAAGGGAAGGAGAAAGGAAGAGGAAGAGGAAGGGGAAGAGGAAGAGGAAAGGGAAGGAGAAAAGGGAGGCAGGGAAGGAAAGGAGGCAGGCATGAATAGGGAAGAAGGAACTCTTGTTTGCTCTTCCTAGTCCAGGCTGCTCTCTCTGATCTTTCCATCACTTCTTGTGTGCCCCCTGTGTGCCATCTTTTACTCATGTGCACCCCCATAACCCTCTGACTTGTGCAGCACTTTTCACACCCACCCACTTTCTGATCCACTCCGTTCTCCCATGCACCCTCCCCAATATGGAAGTGGCCACTTATCTTGGACTTCCAACTTCCACCTGCCTTCCCCACTGACTTTCTCCTACAAACAAAGTAAATGGGGATGGTAGCAGGAATGGGAAGAAGGGAGAGAGAGAGATTTCCAACACTTCCTGCAAGCTTCCCACCAGGAAACTAAATGGGGAAGCCAGCAGGAATTGGCTCCCACTCCCATTGCTTTTTGCAGAATGTGGTCATTCTGTTTCTCTGTTTAGGTAAAAAAAAATATCTTTGAAACAATGACCCAGTGAGACACAGGTTGTCTAGTATTTCCTTAAATTTTAGATCTTCAGTTCTGGAACTTGACAGTAAGATAATGACAACATCCAGGACAAATAATAGCTTGTAGACTATTTTAATGAACAATTCCACTTACTGTACATATTATACAATCTCCAGCTTGGGAGGTGGTACTGCAAGTGACAAAATCTTGATCTGACGTCTCCATCTGCATTACTGGTAAAGTCTGAAAAGGCCTTCTGATTGTACCACTTACCTCCAAACTATTAACCTTAAAGGGTTTAAGTCTAATTTGTAAGGCTATGCATAGCTTTGTTAGAGTGCTTCTATTCAACACATTTTACATCAATTCACCCCCTCAAAGTAGATTTGCAAATAGTATCTGGGGGCTTCAAAGTGTTTTGCAGCCTTTTGAAAAGCCATGGAGATTTGAGAGCTTCAGTATTGTTCAATGTTGCAGGTTTGGTATTGAAATCCTGGAGCACAGGAGAACTATTAAGCTGATATGGTTCCTGTTCTGTTCGCACAAGCAGACATTTGAGACGAGGCAGTTCACAACAAAATGATGTCTTTTTATTGGTACACTCACTGAACAGAAGCAAGCAAACAATGGCAACAAGCCCTTTTATACTCCATGTGCAAGGGGATGCTCAGCCAATGATTGCAGGCTATTCTCCCGCCTCGCGCATGTGTGCAAGGCTGGAGACAGCCTGTCTGGGTCCCGGGCAGACACGTGGTCTGTCCGGGTCTCTACACCCGTTCTGGTCTCTGCAACCTTTCTGCAGACTTCCTGAGCCTTGCTGAATGACTCAGCAAGGCCCAGGACACAACACCCCTCCCCCCTTGGATTAAACAACACTGTACCTGTTGTTTAACAGCCAAGGCCAATGTCAGACCGGCAAGCCAGCCATGCGGACTCCTGGCAACCCATCTCCTGTTAGTTTTCCCATAGTCCACGTTATTTCCCTCTTCGAAAATATGGGCCTTGCAGAGACCTCACATATTCTTGTAAATACTTAGGAGGACCCTTAACCCTCTCAGATCTCCATGGAGCCAGATTAGGTACAGGTGTGGGAGTTGTGATAGGTGCCTGGAGTGCCTGCTCCCGCTTTGCGCAAAACAAACCAGGACTTTGTTGCCCAGAAGACTCAGGGGTTCCCCCTGACTGCTGACTGGCTGGATCCACTAGACCCATACCAGAGTCCCTTGGTGGGGTGGAGTTCCCCAAAAGTCCTTGGGACTCCTCTTGGGAGCACTGTCCCTCGAGCCCAAGGCCAGCAGCAGGAGTACCCTGAGTAGCCGAGTTACAGCCATTTGCCCTAAACCAGGGACCTCTGCCAGAGTCAGGAGCCACCTCCATGGCAAGACCCCCAGAGTCTATGCCAGAGTCAGGAGCCGCTTCCATGGCAAGACCCCCGTCTGGAGCATTGTGATGAGCGCCCTCGTGGAGAGACTGTGATCCACAATCGTAATTGGGGTCCCCCTCCCCCCCAAGAGTGGAGCCAGGGGAGGAAACATGGCCAGGAAGCCTCCAGCGCAGTTGGTCAATGTGGCGTCGAAGCACACAATCATCTTCTAAGGCCACTTCGTAGGACAGTGGCCCAGAGACCTTACAGATTACAGCCCATGCCCATGCCCATAGTTTCTGGCCCAAACCGGGTCACCCACTTGAAGTCTCCTAGGTGCCCGCAGTTGCGACACCTGTGAAGCCACCCGGTCTAGGTGAAGCCTGTCCAGCTTCGTAATAAGTCTGCGACCCCAGCGGAGTTCAGCTGGGCTCTTTCCTATAGCTGTGCATGGTGTGGTGCAGTGTGCAAGGAGAAAATCAGCTTACCTGTGATGCCAAGGTCCTTGAGTGATTCTCTTTAATGCGTCCTTTGTGGTGCACACCATGCGTTCAGCCTGACCGTTGGTGGCAGGGTGAAAAGGAGAAGACATGGCATGCCGGATCAAGTTGGCTTGGAGAAATGCCTGAAACTCAGAAGAGGTAAATTGTGGACCATTGTCTGATACTAAAACATCAGGAAGATCATGGGAAGTGAAGATTCCTCTGAGCACCTGGATGGTCCTGGCAGTAGTAGTGGAGGACACAGGAACAACCTCTAGCCAGTTGGAATGGCTATCCATGAGGAAGAGGAAGAATTGCCCCTGAAAGGGCCCAGCATAGTCTATATGGATGCGTGACCATGGAGTGAGTGTCTCTTCCCACCTATGTACCGGGGCCTGGGGCATTTCTGGCCATGATTGCTGGCACATGTGGCACCCATGAACCTGGGCCTAGATGTCCTTATCAAGTCCAGGCCACCAAAGATGACTGCGTGCAAGCGCCTTCATTCTCACTATTCCTGGATGTCACTCATGAAGAGAGAGCAAGACTCTAGTCCTCAATGAGGCCGGGATGACTACTCGGCTGCACCACAGGATACACCCCTTGAATGTAGACAATTCATGCTTCCTACGCCAGAAGCTTTGGAAATCTGTACCAGGACACGTGTCAGGCCATCCTGACAACACGCATGTCAGCACGCATGCAAGCGGGTGATCAGTGGCAGTTTCAGCAGCCACATCCCTAGCATTGAGGGGAGATTCAGGTAAGTCCTGAATAGACAGAATGTGTACAGCAGGAGCAGGGTCTGCCTCTATTTGTTTAAGAGGTAACCTACTTAGGCCATCAGTGTGGCCCATTTCAGTACCTGGTTTGTGAACCAAGGTGTAATCATAAGCTGCTAAGAAAATAGACCATCTCAGCATTCTAGGAGATATTATCTGAGGAGTTTGTTTATTGGTTGTAAACAACCCCAGCAAAGGCTTGTGGTCAGTATAGACCGTGAAATGGCGGCCATACAAGAAATCATGAAATTTCTTGATGCCTGAGATTATTGCCAAGGCTTCCCTGTCAATCTGTGCGTAATTTCGCTCTGCAGATGAGAGGGTTCTAGAATAATAGGCCACAGGGACCTGAGTCCCATCTGCCTTGAGATGGCTTAACACTGCTCCTACCCCATAAGGGGAAGCATCACATGCGATGCACACAGGCAATTTCTCATTGAAGTGAGCCAGTACAGCATTGGAGGATAGCAAAACCTTGACTTCTTTAAAAGCCTTCTCATGGACCTTTGTCCATGCCCATGGAGCCTGCTTGTCCAAGAGATGGTGTACCGGCTCAGCCACAGCAGCCTTGTGGGGGAGAAATGAATGGTAAAAATTAAGGAGGCCCAGAAAAGCCTGAAGTTCAGTTTTCGACTGAGGACTAGGGGCCAGTTGAATGGCCTGGAATTTGGACTCTTCGGGGTGGATGCCTTCTGCATCAATACGAAACCCTAGAAATTTGGTGGATGTTACACCTATTTTGCATTTGTCTTGATGCAACTTCAGCCCTGCTTGGCGGAAACGCAGCAAGACAGCTCTCAGCCTTTCAGCCAAGTTCCCAGATGACTCTCCTGCAATGAGGACATCATCAAAATAGGGGCAGACCCTCGGAATACCCCTGAGCATTCACTCCATCAACCCTTGAAAGATGCCAGGGGCTACATTGACCCCAAACTGCAGCCTCTTTACTTTAAAAGCCCCTCTGTGAGTGACTATAGTTTGTGCCTCAGCTGTTGCCTCATCAACAGGTAACTGTTGATATGCCTGAGCTACGTCAAGCTTAGCAAAAAGTTTTCGCCCTTTTAGTGAGGCCAGAATGTGGCTCACCACAGGCACTGGGTATGCGTGTTGCTGCAAGGCTTTATTCAGAGTGCATTTATAGTCTGCACATATTCTGACTTCACCATTTGATTTCAGTGGGGTCACTATGGGGGTTTCCCATGGACTAGAGTCCACAGGTTCCAGAATGCCTTGTTGGAGCAATTTGTCCAACTCAGCATCAATTTTGCTCTTTAGAGCAAAAGGCACCCTCCTTGGCTTAATCCTGATGGATGTAATGTTTGGATCCAATTTTAACGTAATGGGAGGCCCCTTGTATGAGCCAAGTTCTGGGCTGAATACATCAGCAAACTCCTTACAGACTCCTGTAAGGCTGGCTGTTTGCAGCTCATTCAGACCAGTCACCTGGATTCCAAGTGCCTCGAACCAATCGAGTCCTATAAGACTCGTTCGATCACCCCCAACAACCACCACATCCAGGAATCCATTGAATCCTTATGCTGCACTCTTAGCATGGCCTCCCCCTTCACACTGACTTGTGAATTCTGAAAGTCAGTGAGGATGAGATTGGAGGGCCTGAGTTTGACTTGTGAGTCACTCCTGGAGCAAACCTTGTTAAAGGTGTCCACAGAAATAATGGAAAGAGCGGACCCTGTGTCCAGCTCCATGGCCAGGGGAACTCCCTGCAACTGTACATCAATGCGCAGCTTTTTCTTAAGGGGCCGGTGAACCCCTGTCTTAAACACCCCCCTACGGGATGCACAGAAACCCACCCTGTTTTGGTTGGGGACCTTGGTACCTTTCAGAGGCAATTCAGGGGACCTATTCTTTTGACGACCCATGCAGGCTGATGCGATGTGGCCTTGCCTGCCACATGCTCGGCAGACAGCAGAACGGAAATGGCAGTTGGCCCTCCTGTGGCGACCCCCACAGCCGAAACAGCGAAGGGATGCAGGCGGCGGCCCTCTGCGTTCCTCAGTCTTCTCTCCACCGACGGTTGAAGTCTGTCCACCTCTTCTTCCTCGGAGTCTTCTCTGGAGGCCTCTCACACGGCTTCTTGGTGGACGGGGACGGCCGCTGGAGGATTCTTTGTCGACCGCAAGGCCTTCACTGCGCCGCCGGCTACTTCTTCTGCTGCAATTTCTCGTAAGGCATCTTGGAACATGACATCAGCCTTCGCAAACAGCTTCTGCTGCATCTCACGGCTTCGCAACCTGCAGACAAGTCGATCTCGGAGCCTCTCCTCCAGATCTTGAAAAGCACATGGTCTAGCAGCCTGCCTCAGGGCCGTGATGAAGTCCGCAGCTGATTCTCCGGGCCGCTGGTCCTGCTGCTCGAACGGGTGCCTCCAAGCTATTACTGATAGCTTGGGCTCGAAATGCTCGCGCAGCATTTTCTTGAGATCGGCATACGCGATCGATTCCAAAGGTGCTGGGGTGACAAGATTCTCGGCAATTTCAAAAGTTTCTTGCCCACAGACACACAACAAGGTAGCCGTTTTCAGGCAGTCTTCCAGAATTTTGTTCACCCAAAAATAGTTCTCCAGCGTTCCGGGTGTGAAGTGTCGAATTCACCGAGACGACCCAGCTTGGACATCTTTGTGAACGACGGCCTCGTCAATGTCTCTCGCCGCAAGGAAGGAGAAGGGGTCCCATGAAGCCAAGCCCACCTCCAGCGTATGCATACTGGCAGGTGGTTGCTCCTTCTGGACGCCGCGCTTCTCCTCTCATTCAGGCCTTAGGTGAGTGGGCCTATCTTCTTTCTGTAGGCTTCCAAACGGCGAATCCCACCTTCGTCGCCAATGTTCTGTTCGCACAAGCAGACATTTGAGACGAGGCAGTTCACAACAAAATGATGTCTTTTTATTGGTACACTCACTGAACAGAAGCAAGCAAACAATGGCAACAAGCCCTTTTATACTCCATGTACAAGGGGATGCTCAGCCAATGATTGCAGGCTATTCTCCCGCCTTGCGCATGCGCGCAAGGCTGGAGACAGCCTGTCCGGGTCTCTACACCCGTTCTGGTCTCTGCAACCTTTCTGCAGACTTCCTGAGCCTTGCTGAATGACTCAGCAAGGCCCAGGACACAACAGTTCCCATTTTCAAAAGAGGAAAAAAATGGATCCAGGAAACTACAGATCTATCATTCTGACACCAATATCTGTAGTGATTCTGGAAAAGAAAATCAAGCAATGAATCTGCAAAAACCTAGAAGCAAGCAACGTTATAACCAGAAACCAACAGACTATGGCAGGCAAATCTTATTGCATTCTTTGACAACATGACAAAAGAATTTTGTATGCTTTTGTCTCCAAGAGCTATTTTATTTTTCATTCCTTAAAAAGAATATTGGCCACTGTCACTTGTCTAGGAAAATTAATATTTTTATCTTTCCTCTAGAAGGATAACAGGATCTGGAAACTACATCTAAAATCAAAGTGAAAATAATCTGTGCACTCACCATAGCCCTTGGTTATTTCAGTAAGGAGAGCTCTAGATGGTCGTCCACTAAATTCTTCACTATAAGTTACCAAGGCATCTCTCACTGCTTCATATCCGCAAATCACAACCATCGGCTTTGATCCTAGCCAGATAGTGAAAACTGAACCATACTTCTCAGTGAGCTGAGAACAAAATCCAGCAAAGGCATGAATCAGTAGGAACTGAGATCTTATTCTTGGATTCAATGTCCCACAAAATCTTTTAATAACTTTTAACAAAGTACAAATGTAAGAATTAAACAGACTTCTTCCCAATCTAACATAAATGATTTGAAAGTACTATGTTAAATTTTAGGGCTACAAGTACCCTAATTTTTTTAGATCAACTTTTCCCAGCCTGATGCCTTTCAGCTTGAATTTTAATTTACTACTATCAAAAGCCTTGGTGGCCAAGGATTATGGTAGCTGGTCCAAAATGCATGATTGGTTCAAAAACTGGTGCAGAATAAATTCATTATGATTAGAAGAAACAGATTCATGTTAAAATGAATTTCACTTTCACATTAGAACTTCATTCTATTTTCTGTATTAAATGTCACAACTGTGGCATTTGTACACCTGGCTGCAAAATGCGCTGCTTAATCATAATTAATTTATTTATATCCTGTCTTTATTATTTTTACTATAACTGTCTAGGTGCAAGCATCTCATGAAGCCAGCCCAGAACTATGGTTTTTAATCCATGCTATCAGTATTTACCCAAAGCCACATACAAGCCATCTATAGATAAACATGATATTTTATGGCACAATGTATGAATCCAATTTTATATTTAGGAGAGAACAGTTGCTATAAATTAACTATTAACATTATACTTATTTTGTCCTGTACAAAATTCTGTTCTTCTTAATTATACCACTTTCTCTCTGAGAAAATATGTTTGGGGTTAAACCTGTAACCAAAAAAATAAACCAGACAGAAGTGGGGTTGGAAGCATCTTTAGTAGTGCTGAAAAGAACCCCGACTTTTGAAATGCCTGCTTTGCATTATAGTCTCAAAATATGGGAGATTGCTTATTGACAGCAGCAAGAATTGTATTTGCTCAATTTTGGAAAAATGAAAATCTACCACACGATCAGATTATAATTACGAAAATTTTAGAATGTGCAGAAATGGATAGATTGATGTTGGAGATTAAAGAGAAAGAGGATTCAGTGTATTTTAGGACATGGGAAATTTTTTATCAATGGTTAGCATTACGCTAGAGCTAAATTATACTTAATTAGTAAGCTTTAACTTTATGACTATTTTCTTACCCTCAGGTGCTTTGGAGAATAGGTTGACCCCCTCTTCTCTGAGACAGCCCTTCAAATATTGGAATACTGCTATCATGTCACCCCTAGTCCTTCTCTTTGTTATACTATACATATCCAGTTCCTGCAACTGTTCATCATATGTTTTAGCATTCACCACCCAATCATCATTGTTGCTTTTCTCTGCACTCTTTCTAGAGTCTCAACATCTTTTTTTGTATCAGGGCAGTATAAACTGGTAATAATAGTTCACGTGATCTTGATACTATCCCTCTGTTGGTGCAGCCTAGGACTGCATTGGCTTTTTTTGACTGCTGCAGCACACTGCTGGCTCATATTTAAGTGGTTATTCACCAGGACTCCCAGATCCCTCTCACAGTTACTGTTGTTGAGCCTGCTACTACCTATTCTGCACCTGTACATTTGATTTTTCTTGCCTAAGTGTAAAACCTTACCCTCACTACTGAATTGCATTTTGTTGGATAGGGCCAAGTATTCAAACCTTAACAGATTTGAACATTTTTACAATGTTTTATACTTAATAGGGTTTGGGAGAAAGTAGTGGACTACATATATGTGACTGTGCAAAATAAGCTAAAAGTTTTAGAGGATAATATTCTTTTTAATGACATACCTAGTATATGGTATTTGACAACTGGACAACATATATACCAAATATTATGTATACCAAATATTGATTTGATTTGGATTTCTCTTCTGTTCATTTACTTTCCATTTTGTTAATTGATAAAGTATTAACACTTCTATTTCTGAAAGCATCCCTAATTTACAGCATCTTTTAGCAATTTTCTAATACTTTTGCATAATACTTTAACTGCTGAGCCATCACGCCTATGTATGTATGTGTGTTTATTTAAAAACTCTACAATATAATTTTCATTGCAGATATACAATTCTTTCTCCAAAATAATGTGATTCTTTTCTGGGCAACATAGCAAGTTTTTAGATAATTCTGAAAATCTGTGTGAGAAAGTGGAACCCCACCAGAAGACATTGGATTCTCAGAATTGTTACTATGTTGACTGCTTCCTTAGCAGGTCCAAGAAGATAGGGATATGTACAGGGTTGTTATTGGTATTTGGTTGTACAATATTCAAAATATTAGAAAGATTCTGAATTTGAAATAACATTTATATTTACCTTTATCCCTATCCCAGATTTTTGTGTACTCTTATTTTCTGGCTGTGGTAGCAACTGTTAAAGAAAATAATTCATGATTTCCTGAGTAAGCTGAGCTCGAAATCTTTACTCAGTTCTCTAACACACCAACTTAAGTAAAACAGCTTAAATTATATCTATTTGAGATATTTTTGATATATGGCAGTGTTAACCTTTTCATAGCTTGTGTTATGTACTGAATGGTCAGGTACTGTCTGATAAAGCTGCATGGGTATCCATTTGGTTGGAAGATGTTATAAAGGTGGTGTTTCCTTTTTCCAATATTCTGGAGTGCTGCAATGTGTTTGTACTCATTTGAATAATGTTCTTACACAACTTACAATCTTGTGGGAGGTTAACAGAAAAAGAAAAGGGAAGATGAGAAAGAGAGAAACATTGGCCCTGATAATGAAGCAGTTGTTCAGTGTGGGCTGTTTCTCAATAGATTGTCTATAATCTATAATCTGTACAGATAAAACATTTGAGAAGAGGACTGATGAGCAGATAAAAGCAGATTGCATTGAAAAACAGGTCAGGCAGCTAAGGGGAATGACCTCTCTGTTGAAGTTTAACTAAGAAAATATTTTAAAATGATAAGCAATACAAAAAAAATACCACTTTTAACCCTAACATATTTCTCTGACTATAAATCTATCAGGATTCACTTCCGGTTTCCCATCGCAGCACTGGAGGACGCATAGAGATGAGCTCCGTCTCCAGCGTCCGGTTTTATCTCACTGGGGGACCCTGGAAAGGGTCGAAAGTCTCCCTGTAGTGGCGACGAGCAAGGAGAGGACCCCTGCTTGATCACGGAAGGGCAGCAGCCCTTCCACTTGATCCGGAGCAGCTCTTCAAGCTGATGGGGAAAAGACTGGCCATAGCAATATGGCTCATCACTAAGCTGCTGACAGCCAAAGTCAAACTTACAACCAAGCACTTTGAAAGCAACACGGATGAAACTGGGTGAGATCTTATCTTCTCTTTACCCTATGTACCTTCTCTTCCTGTAAAAGCTCTTTGAAGTATCTTCCCCCGTGAGGAGAGAGGGAAGGGAATTTCTATCCCACCCTCTAAGAATAGCGGTGTCTGACTAACCAGGGGAATCAAAGCATTAAAAAGAACAATTTTAATCTAATTGGATTTATATGTTCCGGAAACTTGGGGACCAAAATTTTTCCTATTTTTACTGGAGACTCTTGTTTTTATCTAAAAAAAGAAATAAAATTGGAAAAAGAATTAGAAAAATTCGGGACTTTGTTGTTGTTAGTTGCAAAGTCGTGTCCGACCCATCGCGACCCCATGGACAATGTTCCTCCAGGTCTTCTTGTCCTCTACCATCTTCTGGAGTCCATTTAAGCTCACGCCTACTGCTTCAGTGACTCCATCCAGCCACCTCATTCTCTGTCGTCCCCTTCTTCTTTTTTTATTATAACAAGTTTTATTGATTTTTTTTGTTTTACAACAAAGTGCTTGAGACTCATCGTGGAGATAGGGTATTCCATAGAACAAAGTAAGAAATATAATCATACATAAACAATTCAAATTACTTCTTTAGAGGTTCCCTCTCTATTTTGTCAATCAAGAAGAAAAAACAAAAACAAAAACTATCAATAATATTTCATCTATGATCAGCCTGTTTTCAGGCTTAACTAACTTACAATTAGCATATTCCAATTTGGCCTTACATAAACATATGGTATACAATTCGGGTATCCAATTTCCCTTATAATATAAATTGTTTCTAACATATACATCTCCTTCATGGATTACTGCCTTATCGTGGTGAAGGGGCTTGCGTAACTCAATGAAGTTATGAGCTATGCCGTGCAGGGCCACCCAAGATGGACAGGTCATAGCAGAGAGTTCTGACAAAATGTGATCCACTGGAGAAGGAAATGGCAACCCACTCCAGTATCTTTGCCATGAAAACCCCATGGACAGTACTAAAAGGCAAAAAGATATGACGCTGGAAGATGAGCCCCTCAGGTCGGAAGGTGTCCAATATGCTACTGGGGAAGAGCAGAGGGCTAGTACTAGTAGTGCCAGAAAGAGTGAAGCGACTGGGCCAAAGCCGAAAGGACGCTCAGCTGTGGATGCATCTGGTGGTGAAAGGAAAGTCCGATGCTGTAAAGATTTTTTCTCCATAGGAACCTGGAACGTAAGATCCATGAATCAAGGCAAACTGGACGTGGTCAAACAAGAGATGACAAGACTGAACATCGACATCTTAGGAATCAGCGAACTAAAATGGACAGGAATGGGTGAATTTAATTCAGAGGACCATCAGGTATACTACTGCGGGCAAGAATCCCTCAGAAGAAATGGAGTAGCCTTCATAGTCAATAAAAGAGTAGGAAAAGCAATACTGGGATACAATCCCCAAAATGACAGAATGATCTCAGTGCGAATCCAAGGCAAGCCATTCAATATCACAGTAATCCAAGTCTATGCCCCAACCACTGGTGCTGAAGAGGATGAAATTGACCGGTTCTATGAAGCCCTACAGCACCTTATAGAATCAACACCAAAAAATGATGTCCTTATCATCATGGGGGATTGGAATGCTAAAGTAGGAAGCCAAAAGATAAACGGAATAACAGGCAAGTTTGGCCTTGGAGTACAAAATGAAGCAGGGCACAGGCTGATAGAATTTTGTCAAGAGAATACGATGGTCATAGCAAACACTCTTTTCCAACAACCCAAGAGACGGCTCTACACATGGACATCACCAGACAGTCAACACAGAAATCAGATTGACTATGTGCTCTGCAGCCAAAGATGGAGAAGCTCTATACAGTCAGTAAAAACAAGACCAGGAGCTGACTGTGGCTCAGATCATGAGCTTCTCGTTGCAAAATTTAGGTTTAAATTGAAGAAAGTAGGAAAAAACACTAGGCCACTCAGGTATGAACTAAATCCTATCCCTGATGAATATACAGTAGAGGTGACAAATAGATTT
>JALGBA010000260.1:0-164451 GCA_023970755.1 Azemiops feae
CTACAAGATTATTGTTGCTATTTCACTACTAGTGAGCTTTGCTCTGCTTTTCTTCATATTATCTGAGAGGGACAAGTTAAGTAATGTATGCACCAAATATCTACCAGTTGAGTGCAATTTGCAGATTTAAACATATTAAATATATTAAATTTTAAGATGTTGTTGACACATTTCTAGGAACTTTTTTTAAATTACAAAAGTAATCTGCACCTTAATAAAATAAATCTTGACTCCTTTTTCATATTGGTGGGTTTGCCATTCTAGGAGATAAGATTCTTCTTCTCTATGAGAATCTTAGGATGTCAAATGCAAAAATGCCAAATCTACATAATGCACAGTATCTGTACAAGAAGAATGAACAAACACACTACTTAAAGTATTGTTAAGTCAACAATAACAGTTAAAATATGCCTAAAGTCTTCCATGTACTTCCTACTCAATATATTAATTTAAGCCAGGAATTAAAAAACATTTTTAGAGGCAGAGAGTGAATCTTAAAAGTAAATTAGCTTCTGAGGGCATGGCTGTGATATAATAATGTTTTGAATAATATGGGGAAATTCCACCTCTGACTTCAGCCAAGATATCTGTCAAAATCAAAGGTTACTAATAAGATAATTAAGTAAAGATAAAGGAAATGTCAGGCACAAAGAATCAGGATACTTAAGGTTGCGGCATAGAAAATTTATTCAATAATCTGGTCAACTAAAGTTCAACAGTAAATTGGCGCCAGATAAAGTCAATGGAGGGGTTGAATTTGGAGTACTGGTGGGAATGCAATGATTCTAAGTGGATGATGCGCTTAACTCCACCTCTCAGCTCTGCCTGCTCTTCTACAGGAAGCTGCAATTTGACTTAAACTCCTGCTGTGGGGAACCATGCATTCTAGTTCTCCCTTGGGCATGAAAGTTGGCTGGGTGAATTTATACCAGTCACTCTCATTAAATTGAATGGACCTTACAGAGCTGTTCTGGGAAAAAAAGGAGGTGGAAGACATGCATGCCACCTTGACTTCAGCAAGGTGGGATAACCGCCCTCTCACCCCAAATAATCAATAGAGTACATATTATGTGGTGAAGATAACTGTGCAGCCTATTTCAAGTTTTATATATGAAGGCTGTTACACTGACAATTTTAGGATTGGAAGCATTAAATCCGCCTTTTATTAAAATATCAACTACATATAACATTGTCGTTTTTATTTCAAGATCCGTTTCTTGTTCATTTTCAACTCAGATCCCACTTATACCAACTTTTTTGGGTTGATTAGCACATTCACAGTTTTGAAAGCATGTCCCAGACACTCTTGGAAAATACTTATTTAACATAAAGCAAACCTGTGAGATTGCTCTGCAGTATCTGTCAAGCATTCCAGAACCATCCCACCTTATTTCTCTTTTTTTTTTCCTGGAGAGATGGACAAACTTTCAAAGAGAGCCTGGGACTGCAGCCCCGTCATATTTCTTTTTCTCTAAGAGTGTCTCCAGGATTGATGTGAGATTGAAAAACATTCTTGAAAACAAAGATTATGTTAGAGACCAGGCTTTAGAATACACCATCTTTTATGTTTCCTTTTTGAATTAAAAAATTGTTAAAAAATAAAACTGAGGAAGAGGGAATCTGGTAGATATACTAGAGCACCTATGGTCAGGATGCTAAGTATCCAGGCATTGGTGAATATTTGAAGTGAGACATGGCTTACCTTTCAAGAATTTCTGTTGGTTATTTTTCAGGTGTTACAGAAATATATGCAGTACAATATGTCTCACCAAATAGTCTTGAGAAAGCAAACTTCAAAATTGAAAAAGTCATGTCACTTTCCCCCTCAACGCTTTGATCTAGTTATTGTACACATGGAAGCATCAGGTAATTCTAAACCTAACAAACATCTAAGACACAGACTGAAACGAACTGCATTCAATAACCATCCCTGCAGATAGTTCTTTATATAGAGTAAGATACACTATATGTGATATCCACCTATTTACATTCTAAAATGGAGGGAAACATAGCTCTAGCAATAGCAATAGAACTTGGACTTATAGACTTATAGCTCCATAGTGCTTTACAGACCCCTCTAAGCGGTTCACAGAGTCAGCATGTTGCCCCAACAGTTTGGGTCCTCATTTTACCAACCTTGGAAGGATGAAAGGTTGAGTCAACCTTAAGCTAGTGAGGATCGAACCTCTGGTAGTCAGCAGAATTAGCCTGCAATACTGCATTCTAACCACTGCGCCACCATGGCTCCAAGAGTAAAAACAACCATGCAGTAGCACTATTTGACTGCAATAAACTTTCTCCATTTATTTATCCCATTACCACAGCTGCCAGTCCCCTGAGATAAGTTGAAAGCCCGCCAAAGGCGACCAGTTGGAAAGTTCAACTGCTCTATCTTTGGATCATTAACATTATTTGTTAGGTCAAGCCACATCCCAGAACACCTATAGCTGAAAATTCAAGTATTTGTTCTAAAACTAGAAGTGGCATATTAAGTATACCCTGTAGATTTGAGGAATGTTGTTTGACACTGAAGAAGAATCACAGTTGTTTCGTGCGCAATTGTGTAACCTAGTAAGTAGGCTAAAAGTTCCTCATGTCTACAAAAAGGTATAAAATATTAACATTTTACAACTGAAGGGACCTCAACACGTACAATTTTTCCAATATTTTTGCAAATTTTAATGTTACAAATGATATTCTATATACACGAGATCTTCTAAAATGTCTTCTTATAAGTGTGGTTATTGTCATATGTAGATAGATATTATCTGAAAAATGGATAACAACACCGAGTACTTGCATATTAAAGGTCATTCTTCAGAAAACAATTTGATTATTTAGACTTAACTATTTTTGAAATAAAAAAGACAAAATTGATAAACTGAGGCTATGCTTTCCCATTGTTTTACATAATTTTAACTCTTTCAACTGTATGCTATATTGGATGAATCCAGCAAGCTTGATTCAGAACATTAGAAGAACCCATTTATTAGGTGGACAACACTGCTGCATTGTATATGACACATTTTAAAATTTTATTTTGGTTTATCTTAAAATAATTGGTTACCTTCCAAAATATGACTGCAATTTTTAATTTCTCAATTGGGAGTCACAACTAGGAAATTTTATACTTGAAAGAAAACCTAACTCTTCAATCATTCCAACTGTTTTTTAAGACCACCAGTGTTCCAAGACCACTTAGAAAACTATGGGAGTAATCTTGATAATAATTCACATACAGTTATTGAAGCACAGGAAATGAAACCAGATGGTTTTGCTGAGGAAAGCATTTTATTTTATTTTTTTGCCTTTATAGCTTTCTGACACTAACACTTTTCACACTAACAAATACAAAAATGGATATAGAGGTTTGCTTGATTTTGTTTTAAATCCCATTATTTCTATTTGGGAGGTTTCTTTCATAAACGGCAACATCTTACAGGAGCTATGAAACAGATGAGTATAATTTTCTCGAAGAAAAGGAAGCTATTAGTAACACCTACTTGTAGACACAACTGCAGTGCTTTGTAAATGAATGCCATATGATTTGGATTAGAAAGAGCTCTTGTGTATCATTATGAAAATCACTTTCTTGCCTAAATTAAACACTTTCAAATAGAGACTTTATTTATGTCAAAATAACCACTGCCTACTTTTTATTTTTAGTCTCCTATTGCCAACTAACATAACTTTGTCAAGGAATATGATCAACGCTCATCACAACAAAAGGTAGTTTGAATGAACAAACAGCACCAAAAGTTACTGCTTGTTTCATTGATTCCAGCATGTCATGTGGCAATGTGAAAAAGTGTTCCTTCCCCTGCTTTCAATCAATTCGGTGAAAATGAAAAATAGAGACATTTGTATAAATACTTCATTAAAATACACAGGGCTATTTGCTGCCAATCTCGCCCTATATAAATCTCACAACTTCGTCTCCCTTCATAGCATGAAGTTCTCAACACAGATTCTAGAGGCATATCAGTCAAAATAAATTTCTGAAGACATCTGTAAAATATATTGATAAATATAAGGGTAGAAACCCATTTTTAAAGCTCTGGAGCGCCACTGATCTGCAGCTAGAAATGTAGCCATGAAATAGAGAAGGTTCACTTAACAACTGCAGTCATTTGCTTAACAACTGAAGGGGAAAAAAGGTGATAAAATTCGACAAGATTCACTTAACAGCTGCTTTCCTTAGCAATTGAAATTCTGATCCCAATTGTGGTTGTAATTCAAGGACTACAGAGGTAACACAGTGAACCATTAAAAGCAGGGATCATATCGTTGAAAAGGTGATTTAAATTTTAACATGGCCGCGCATTTAACATCATAACCTCAGGAGTTTCTTTTAAAAAGCATGTCAATGAATACAGATACAATGTATTGTTAAAATGTTAAAAATGGACATTTTAACAGCTAAACATAACAATAGTTTTAAATTAAACTAAAACTCCTCCATCTGGTTTCCTTATAGAATTTTAAACGGATATATTTTATTTACTTAGTTATTTAAACTACTTTTATACTGTACCACTTCAATTGGGTGAATCTGAGTGACTTCTGAGAATCAGTCTGGTGCAGTGGATAAGACATTAGGCTAGAAATGAGAAGACGATGTGTTCTAGTTCACTCTAGTCCAGGCACAAAGCCAGGTTGGTGACCTTGGGCTAGTCACTTTCTCTCAGCCCTGGGAAGTAGGCCAGAGCAAACTACTTCTGTCAAAACCTGCCAAGATAACTGCAGGGATTTGTCTAGGCCAGAGATAGGGAACCTTGGCTCTTTTATGACTTGTGGACTTCAACTTCCAGAATTCCTGAGTCAGCATGGCTGGTTCCCTACCCCTGGTCTAGGCAGTCTCCAAGAATCAGACACAATTGAATAGAAGAAATAAAAAGTGACTTACAAGAACGTAAAACATCTGGTAGGATATTTAAATTTAACTGGACATGGAATAAAGGGTTTTAAACCAATAATCCCACTGGAAGAGTGAGACATGCAGGATCTGAGTCCCTTCGGTATAACACCAAATGTAATTCAATGTTACATATGTTACATGAGGGCTAGTTTGGTATAGTATGTAAGGCACTGGGAGACCCTTTGTACCTGCCAGACACTCTCTCTCAGCTCTAGAAAGAAGGCAATATCAAACTACTTCCAAAACCTTAGCCGGGACTAGTCCTGGCAGGCACGAGAGTCAGCAGTAACTTGAAGGCATACAACCCACCCACATTCATAATTATTACATAAAAATCCATTATATTATGGATTGAATTTAATAATGATTTGTACTGTAAGTAGGCTGGAGAATCTATCCAAAAATCTTATAGGAACTATACCTTATTATTCATTTGACAATAAAATTGAAAGAGTAAGAAGCAACAGCATACACTGAAAAGAAGTGACACTGAGAGCTGTTCCCCACATATCTGAGAATAGTTCCTAATATACAATATGTTAATTAAAAATACTGAGTTGATGAAAGTGTCTATTCAAATATAGTACTTTATATTTTATTTCTATTACCAGGAATGGAATGGAAAGAATAAATTCTAGGAACGGAAAAACAGATGATGACTAGGACAGCTCTGCTTCAGACTTATCTCTGTCTCAGCCTACACTATCACCTCTAGACCATGAACCTAATGTTTTTTCTCCTGTCAACCTTGCCTAACTGCAATCAATCTCATTACACCTTTAGAAACAGCATGTCCTTGCTATCCATTCAACATTTTGGCATTATTAGCAGTATTTCTTTGTTAGGAAACGTTAAAAGATGATATTGAATCATTAAGGACATTCTCACTGTTCCAAGAAAATGATTTTCAGGGGCAGAAAGAAGAATGTGTGTATATAAATATCTAATGTTTCTTATTATTATTGTGAAATGACTAATTGATTACTAAGTACTTACTATTGTATAAGTATTAACATGTATCTACAGATGGCTTATTGCTACCCCAAATAAAAAGAAATTATAGAACAAAGCAAGACACAAAAATTCTTGCTATATTTGATTATTTTGCTTAATCTCAAACTTACATCCAGGTTATCTGCAGTTTGGCATCATATTGAATAAAATATAGTTTATAGTGTATAACTGTTTCTACTAATATTAATTTACTTTTAATAAACATATTTACCAATCCATATTGCCCATCCATCTGCTTATACAGACATACTGTAGCTTACTGCAGAATATGGACAACATTTTTGGATTCAAGGTTGCATTCTCTCTGGGAAAATAGTTACACCTTATATAGTTGCAGAGAGGGTCAAAGCCAAGAGAAAGTAGGAATATAATTGCATCACATTTCTTCAATTTCAGTACGGTGCATATGCACTACACAAACAATTGTCAGTGATATTAGACAACTTCAACCATGTTTCTCCTCTTCCCTTCTGCACACATAGCAATGCCCCCTGTCCTCTTATTCATCCATCCACTCAAAGTATCATACAATTTGTTTCCATCCCAGTCTATAAGCCCAGTCTACCACAATACCAATGAAGAAGAAAAATAACAGCTCACAAAAGAAACCAGCATAAAGAACTCTATGATAAACTGAAAGATAAAAAGGACAAGTATAAAAAGTGGAAAGAGGGGCACATAACTAAGGCAGAATATCAGCAAATAACCTGAGCCTGCAAAGATGAAGTGAGGAAAGCTAAGGCTCAAAATGAACTAAGGCTTACGACAAAAGTCAAAAATAACAAAAAAAAAGCTTCTTTCAACATGTAAAAGACAAGAAAAAGATTAAGGAAATGATTGGTCCATTAGTGGGAGAAAGTGGCAAGAAAGTGACAAGCAACAGGGAGAAAGCAGAACTACTTAACTCATTTTTTGCATCTGTCTTTACACAAAGGAAAGAAACAGTCAAGAAACCTATCAAAAACAGTACCATAAAAAACAGATTAGAAACACAAGTTAAAATAGGCAAGAAAATAGTAAATGAGTTCAAATCATCAGGACCAGATGGATTACACCCTAAGGTTCTGAAGGAACTGGCAGATGTGATCTCACAACCACTGAACTATATCTTTCAAAGATCCTGGAGCACCGGCGAACTACCAAAAGACTGGAAAAGAGCAGATGTAGTTCCCATCTTCAAAAAAGGAAAAAGAATAGATCCAGAAAACTACAGACCTATCAGCCTGACCTCAATACCTAAGAAGATTCTGGAAAAGATAATCAAGCAATGAATCGGTGAACACCTAGAAGCAAATTAAGTCATAACCAAAAGCCAACATGAGTTTGTCAAAAACAGAGCATGCCAGACAAATCTTATTGCATTCTTTGACCAGGTGGCAAAATTAGTGGACTAGAAGAATGCTGTGGGTATCATTTACTTGGATTTCAGTAAGGCATTTGATAAAGTAGACCATAACCTACTACTTGATAAGATAGAAAAGTGTGGGTTAGACAGCATCACCACCAGATGGATTCGTAGCTGGCCGTACTCAGCATGTGGTCCTCAATGGAACTGCATCTACAAGGAGAGAAGTGTGCAGTGGGGTGCCCCAGGGCTCTGTTCTGGGCCCAGTGCTCTTCAACATCTTCATCAGTTATTTGGATGAGGGGATAGATGGGGAACTCATCAAATTTGCAGACGACACCAAGCTGGCAGGAATAGCCAACACTCCAGAAGATAGGCTTAACATACGGAAGGATTTTGACGGACTTGAACATTGGGCGCTATCTAACAAAATGAAATTCAATGGTGAAAAAAGTAAGGTTTTACATTTAGGCAAGAAAAACCAAATGCATAGGTGGTATCTTGTTCAATAGTAGTAACTGTGAGAGGGATCTTGGAGTCCTAGTGGACAATCCCTTAAATATGAGCCAGCAGTGTGCTGCAGCTGCCAAAAAAGCAAACACAGTGCTAGGCTGCACTAACAGAGGGATAGAATCAAGATCATGTGAAGTGTTAATACCATTTTATAATGCCTTGGTAAGGCCACACTTGGATTACTTCATCCAGTTTTGGTCACCATGATGTAAAAAAGATGTTGAGACTCTAGAAAGAGTACAGAGAAGAGCAACAAAGATGTTAAGGGTCTGGAGCTAAAACATATAAAGAACGGTTGCTGGAATTGGGTATGTCTAGTTTAATGAAGAGAAGGATTAGGGGTGACAGGATAGCAGTGTTCCAATATCTCAGGGGTTGCCACAAAGTACAGGGAGTCAAGCTATTCTCCAAAGCTCCTGAGGGCAGGAAAAGATGCAATGGGTGGAAATTAATCAAGGAGAGAAGCAACCTAGAACTAAGGAGAAATTTCTTGATAGTTAGAACAATTAATCAATGGAACAACCTGCCTCCAGATGTTGTGAATGCTCCAACACTGGAAGTTTTTAAGAAGAGACTGGACAGCCATTTGTCTGAAATAGTATAGGACAGGGGTAGGCAACCTTGGCTCTTTTATGACTCGTGGCTGGCTCAGGAATTCTGGGAGTTGAAGTCCACGAGTCATAAAAGAGCCAAGGTTGCCTATCCTGGGTATAGAGTTTCCTGCCTGAAGAGGGGGTTGAGCTAGAAGACCTCCAAGGTCCCTCCCAACTTTATATTATTATTATTATTATTATTATTATTATTATTATTATTATTATTATTATTATTATTATTATTATTATTATTATTATTATTATTATTATTATTATTATATCTTTTATTCATTAAACATGAACCTCAGTCAACTGAACATTCAAATTGGCTGGCGCTGATGGTTGACACGGGTTGCTACCAGCATCCTAGGTGTCAACCAGGTACCTTCTTAAAATATAAGATGTTCCGAGTAGCGCAGTTTTTTGTAACATTGCTGGAGTTATTGCAGGAAGCAATATTTTGTTTTTGGACATAGTTCCCAGTGCCCCGATGACAATGGGTACCACTGTTACACGTTTCATCCATAATCGCGCAGTTTCGATGGCCAGGTCGCGATATTATTATTATTATTATTATTATTATTATTATTATTATTATTATTATTATTATTATTATTATTATTATTATTATTATTATTATTATTATTATTCCTCCATACTCCCCCCTCCCCTTACATATTTATCTCTGAATCAATTTCTTTCCCACTGCAGTGTGAAAAAGACACATTCAGACCATCAGATTTATTGGCAGATTTATTTTCCTCTCCATCAGCTCTTTCCTTCCATGCTTAGGAGGAGAGAGGTGCTTTCTTTTTCCTCCTGTTATATATCATCCAGCAATGAAAGAAAATTGAACATCTGCTGAAAATCTAGTTGCTTGCAGCAAGATATAGTGTAAATACAGGGAATGCTGTGGCTGGCTTAGTTTTCCTAAATTTCTTCTCAAATATATCACAGTTCTGCAACTTCATACTCTGAAATTACATTCACTATCAAATTTTGGAGGTTTGTTTTCCATCCATTAAATTCTGAAATGGTTATTTATTTCTATTTTCAATTTTTTCTCTCTTATAGATGGCAATTAGTTGCATTGCATAAATTCAGGGTCTTGTGAAATTAACAAAAGCAGAAAAATTAATCTCTGGGGAAACATTCAAGATGACGCCCAGCAGAGTTAAGAATTATGTCAGAACAATTTTGTGACAATCCCCAAATACCTGAAAAAACTGGAATATGACTTACATTACCAGTGTGTGATCCTTGTGGAAATACCAGCAGAATATATTTTTATCTGGTGGCCAGCACATTTGGAAACTAGCTGCTAAATAAAATGCATCCTTATTTTCATCTAAAATTTCCACTGGCATTACTCTATCACAGTGATGGCGAACCTTTTAGAGACTGAGTGCCCAAACTGCAACCCAAAACCCACTTATGCATCGTCGAGTGCCGTGTGGGTGTGGCCCATTGGCTAGGTGTGGCCAGTTGGGTGGGCATGGCCCATTGGATGGGTGTGGCTGCTGTGGTAACGGCAGACAGGGTGGGACTAAAAAGTTCAATCAATCAATTCCAACTTTGCAAGATCTTTTTTTTTCCCGCAAGAAGTTGAAATTGACTGATTGAACCTTTTTTTTTTTTGCACACGGCGGCGGAGGCCTAAAGCGAAAAGGTTTTATAAAACCCAGCTGAAGGCCTAGGACTGGGGCGATGGCACGTGTGCCCACAGAGAGGGCTCTGAGTGCCGCCTCTGGCACCCGTGCCATAGGTTCGCCACCACTGCTCTATCAAAACAAATTATTATGTCGAAAAGAACTTCTATACATTGTATATTATAAGAAAATTTAGGCTGCAAAAAGTGTTGTTAGGAGAACTGAAGAAGCTTATCAAATCTCAATATATTTCTGTGCAATAATTTATTGTACAATTTGCTAGACTTGATAATATACGCTTGAAATTATCCATTTGCCAATAATTCAGTTAATTTTAAATGTTCCACTTTAAATTAATACAGAATAATGGATAAAACTTACTTGCAAGGCTTATGCCTGTTCCAAGTACAATATCCAAAGCTTAGAATATAATATTTTAACAGAAATATTGTTCCATAGTTTTCTATCAACTTGAGATTAAGCATGCTAGTTCTGTCCCAACCAAGTGACATAATTAAGATCATTTCAAACATAGTTTTTGAAACACAATGTTCAGTGTCATTTTTTTTAGAAATCATGGTTAGTTATTTTATGGCTAATATCTAATCACTTATACCCGTAGAAACATATAGACAGATGCCACGTTTGTAAAGATAATTAGAAGGGCAAGCAGGGAAAGATTTAAAAGATTTGTTCTGAGCAGATCTTCTATACAAGTTGGATTTTAATAACAGTTATTATTATTAATCATATTTTAAAAATATGTTGCACATCTCTAAGAGATACTTCTCACAGCCAGATTATTTTGGTTGACATGACTAGATACGAAAATACAAATTATATGGTAACAAACTATGCTTTCCTAATTGCCTTAATGACAGCCTTTGCAATTAGATCTCTATAGATATATTGTGGACCATACTGTATATGTTATTCATCTTCTGATCATACACCTATATAGTTATTGAAGAAATATAGAACTTCAAAAATTTTCATAATCATATGAAAATAGATCAGAAAAAATAAACTATTCAGCACAGGTGACTTTTTAAAGAAAATATAAACTCTACAATATTTATATAGGCCATGTTAACAATTTTTCTTGAATGGTTTTAACATGAAGAAATATTAAACATTAACAATATTACAACCACATCAGAATCAGAATTAGAATGTTTTCTGAGGTTAACATTAGCCTTGTTTCTTTCATTACTATAAGAAGATTCCACAATATAGACAGGATCTCAAAAAAATTCACTGCACTTCAATCTTCTGATCTCAAAGAAACAAAGAAACAATATATTGTTGAGGCAGAAGAGGTCTTTTAGTTTTTACTCCTTCCCACAGGAATTTAATAAGGAATGTGAACCTGAAAACCTTCTTTATATGTTCAGGTTATGCATATAGTAGCATCCTATGTCTTCTTCAGGCAGCCAGGGAGAAAAGCTAGATTTAGAAGCAGATGCCTTCAGGCCATACGTTTACTTTTAAGTTATTGCAATAAGCCCCACAACGGCCTTGTTTTAAAGTAGGCATTTTAGCAATCACATACCTCAACATAGTCCTTGGCATGACCCCAGTCTCTCTTGGCATCTAAATTTCCCAAACTGAAGCATTCCAATTGTCCCAGATGAATCTTAGCAACCGAACGACTAATCTTTCGAGTTACAAAATTGGCTCCTAAAATAAAGACAAAAGATAAAATAAGGAAATTAAAAATTATCCGATAAATATCCTATAACTAATCCTAAAAATACAGATTATGACAATCTTTTCAGACTGCTCTCCTTGTTTCAATCACCTCAGTTTGATCGTGCTTTATCACACGACTGCCAGTACATCAATCACATTAGCTCTGCTTCCTCTATAAACATCTTTCTTTGAAAGCAGCCAAAGATGGAAGCTTCGATGTTCAGAATAATTTATTTGAGGCAAAAAATTATTTCAAGCATTAAGTTTCCAGAAACACAATATAAAATAAAGCAACAGTCAAATGATTGAAGAATCTTGTCAGTGCATAAATGTGCATATGTCAAAGAAAGCACAGCAATTATCCTTACTTCTTGCAATTATTTGAAGCAGAATTACCCCAAGATAAAGTTCTATCCTCTTGATGATGTCATTTAAAGGCAAAGAACTTAGATTAACAAGGTTAGAAACGTTAGTTATTTTGCATACAGATTTGCTAAGTTTCTTATATAAAGTAGACTTGTACATAAAAGTAGGCTCTATTTATAGGAAATAACTTTAGAATACAGGTAGACCTTGCTTAGCCTTGGGTAGCAACCGTTCAAAATTGTGACAATGCTGAAAAAATAACTTTGCAACTAAGGTGTGCATTTACAATCTTCACAGTGTTTCTCTCTCAATTATGTGTTCATCATTACAGTCATTGATATACACTGTCCTGTGTCTGACCAATTCCTCCCCCCCCCCAGAGAGTGGAGAGATTGCCTAAACAAGCAATTTCTTTAGGCAATCTCTTCTGTGCCTGATTTGTTTTTCTCCCTCTTGCAGAGTAGAGAGATTGGATAGGAAAGAATTACAAGAGAGTAAGCAGGCACATCATGGGGAATATACTGGCTGATTGTTTAGTGTTCTTGTGGTTGATATAAATTGCAGTGATCTTTAGAAACTCAGATCTACTTAGATGAATTACAACTTTCATTTTGCAATCGTTACTTCTTCAGGGAAAATTGAAAATGTTAGGAAGAGGAGTTCATACCTACTATTCCCACATACTACTGATGAATTACACAACATATATATCTGAATCCAAAGCAACTAACTAATTATGGGCATAAGTGAACTTTATCTTGAAATAACTAATGTAAAAAAAATAAACAAAAACATTAGTAATACATTTGCCATCTTAATAAAATTGTTGCAGTCTTGAACCAGATGTTGAACAGATCCAGTTCTTCGGCTTTAAGATTTGATGGACTGATTGTTTATATGCCATCAAGTTATTTTCAACTCCTAATGACAAAATAGATAAGATTTGTTTCCCCATGACAACCTATCCCTAAAGTAGTCTTTCAGATCTTCCAACAGTGCAGTCATTGCTACCCCTACTGTAACTGTGTCCCTTGTCCTCTTCTTTTCCTTCAATCCCTCCCTACTCAAAGTAGGATAAGAGGTAAGAATATCTAATTAAAAGTTTTGTGCAATTGTATCACTTGGTAAAAATATTTGGCCTCCTGGTAGATGAGTCCTAATAACACCCCTTAAAAAGTAATGTCATTTTTCAAAGTGAGTCTTTGATCTTGATTATTTTTTATGCTCCCTATACTAAGGTTTATAATAATATAGTTATACAGAGTAAGATACATAAAGCCTGTAACTACAATCTCAGATGTTAGTATTCGTACTTCTTGCTTTAAATAACATAACATTACCAATTATTTAAATAGGTTTCATTTATTAAATCTAATAAATGTTACAGTACATTTAAGAAAAATATTTCCCTCTCATAAAAAACTGAAAACGTTTGTTTGAAGCTTTAACAACACTTTACTAAACTAACAACCAATTCTGCATAGAGTAATGGAAAAGATTAAATGCTTTCCAGGAAACTACCTTCCTTTTCTACTTTAGGACACTTGAAAAGCTGCTTTATGAGCCTTTTAAAATGTTTAATATATGAGAGCTAGCTCTAAATGTAAAAAAAAAAAAAAGTAAAAGGAGGCAGTGAAATGCAATTTACTGAAAGACATTCAAGATTTTTCAAGGGAGCATTAAAAAAATAGGAAAAATGTTCATGTCTATTTATTACATTAAAAAACAGAAACAAGTTCAAACTGATTCTTTTATATACTCTAGGAAAATTTCAGTGATAGAGGATTCTCTTAAATATTACCAGAGGGATCATTTAGGTTTTTTACGGAGTTCTGATAATGCTTTATGTTCCTGGCAGAACTGGAAATGATGCAGGATAGGCAGAAGAGAAAAGAAAGAAAGTCCACTTACATGATAATAAATTTAACTCCCAATGGATTTCAACATTTTAATTTTAATTTATGTATGTTCAATAAAGCAGAGTTATGTATTATTTCTCATTCATGGAATATAAACATACATTTTCCAAACTTTAACTATCATGTTTAAAGTAATATTAGAATATAGAAAAGCTGATATTTTCCATTTGATTCTAACCTTTGGAAAAAAGTTAATATAAGTAGAAACAATCAATTTTATTTAAAAAACGGCATCTAGTTATTATTTATACTTAAATTTTATTAGTAAAATTAAATTATAAAGTGAGGAAAGTAATTTTAGTTCTAGAAGAAATTTAAAGGGACATATAATTCATGAAAAAAGCTAGCAATAACATTTCTATCATAAAGTATTTAAGATGTTCTAAATGCTTATCTTTGTCTCTGACTGATGTACAATAACTTCAAGTGATATAAAAAGCGAGTCAGAATGAAAAGCTATGCAAGACTTATAGATCTCTGAACTGATCAATGTGCTGATGATTTCCTTTCTTTTTCTGTTGCATACATAACTTAGTTCGACACAATGGCCAATATTGGTAGTGCAGAGATGGCCTTGAAACAGATGTTCAGAAACTTACATAAGCAAAGAGGGTTGAACCTTTCTGTAAGTCCTGGAAAGGAAGGTACTGTTAAGAAGAGATTCACAGTATTTGTCAGTTATTGACAACTGAGGAAACCTGATGGAGCAGTGGTTAAGTGGAACTGCAGGCAAATTCTGCCCACAGCCTGGAGTTCAATCCTGATGGGGCTCAAGGTTGACTCCGCCTTCCATCCTTCCAAGGTTGGTAAAATGAGGACTCAGATTGTTGGGGGTACTATGCAAATAATGCTGACATTGTAAACCGCCCGATATGTGCTCTAAAGTGCTATGGGGCGTATATAAATCTAAATGCTATTGCTATTAACCCAAATCAATCAGGTCATGGATTGCAATCTATTATTTCAGTCCAATGTGGATTGGAATATTTTTTTTTTCTTTACTTCCTTCCCAGTCCAGGGCTGAGAGTGAAAGACTGGCCTGTCATATAGTTATTTCAGCATTGTTTGCAGAATTTAAAAAGTAGATTTTTCACATTAGCTCTCTAGGCACAAAGCTATTTTTTTAAAAATTCTTTTAATACTTTAAAAAGCAGAGATACATAGATTTTTCAAAGTGAGTTCATGTTCACAAGAAAAAGTGACATATATATGTATACAACTATAATTATTTGCGACTATGCACAGTATACATGACTTTATATATATATGTGCAGCATATGTGTGCTTGCACATACACATAATATCTGGCTATAATATCTACTGGAAGTAGTCTCAGAATTACACAGAACGTCAAAGATTTATAGATCAAAAGCAGCACTGAATATAGATTTCTTTTTTCTTTTCCCAAATCATACCACTCTTTAAAGAGGCAATCTGACCTTAAAATCTTTTCATAGGAAATCCAACTTATTTTCAATTTTAAAAATATCAGAAACCACACCAAAAACTGGGATCTTTCTTTTTTAATATCTTATAGTCATACTAATTTCTGTATCAAAAAAGACTTCTTTGAAAGTTATAACTCATCGACAAGTAGAATTATTCCTATCTTCCTTTTAAAAAGATTGTGTCTGGCTTTCCAGGGATAACTGAGGACATTTTAGAAACCCTGAAAGTGTGTTTTTGATAACAGTGTGATCTGTTATTTAAAGTAAAAATAAATGAACAGCAGTGTACGATGGTATTTTAATATAACTCTATGAAAGTGGGAAGAATTTGGCATGGAAAAACAACTTCACTTCATTTTATTTTAACCATTTTAAATGCCCACTCCCAAAATATTGGCTTCTCCCATTTATCTCTTTTCTCGTTTATCCTCAAATAAATGTTTAAGTTGGAAAACTTTTATTTATGTCTTCTTTATTCAATATGAATGTTAATCTAAACCTTGGTTATTTTTTTCTATGAACTGATGAACTCTGAGCAAAACAGCACAAGCATTTTGTGACATTAAAAATATACCACCAAGATAATGAATCTCTATAGGATAGGCCAGATGTGGTTTCATGATAGACATGAATTTTATCATAGGAATTTTTTAGAATTGAAATGGAAGTCTCAAAATTCTGTTCACTCAATAGTGCTTATATCTTACACAATTTTACAGATGGTAATTTTGTTTTATTGTGCTAACTATGAAAGATATCCCATAAAGTCTGAACTAATTGCCATTGAACTGTTATATACCATTTTAACTTCAAGGTTACGTATAAAAGCTTTGATTATAAAGAGTGTTGAATCTATCAAAAAACAGTTAGTTAAACAGAAATGTATTTCTCTTCGGACATATATTAGAATAGTAATGAAAATTTTTAGACATGTTCCTTACCTCTCCTGGGACTCTCATGGTTGAAAAGAATACCATTCACAGCAAAGAGATTATAGGCCTCCCTGAAATTTACCACAATCCAATATGCATAGAGTTTGGCTGCCCCTGAAACAATAATTCTAATTATTTACTGAAATATTTACAAAACTTAGTATATTCACTCATACATCCATACCGAAAAGAAAAAGGCAATAAAAATCATTTTTAAATAATTCATTAGAACACTGGCCTCAGACATGTTTTCAATTTCTGTTAATATAAACGGACGTAGAACAAAATATCCGCCACACTCACTGAAAGTGCTAGGGGACTTTTCTCATCATGTCCTATCATAAATATAACTGATATTTAAGCATTAAACAAGAATTCTTAATCACACTATAGAATCTCTACTTAAAACAATGTTGCATGGAAGTATTTAACTTCAGTTGGGTTTGAAATTCCAGTCTGTTTTAATGCTGTAATACTTAAAAGTCTCTTTGAATTCATCATAGAGTGCATGATAGCCATACAATAAAATTCATTCAAATAATCACTTGAATATCATATAGTTTAGTGGTTAAATGCTGGCCTAGGAACCAGAAGACTGTGAGTTCTAGTCCTGCCTTAGGCCTGAAAGCCAGCTGGGTGATTTTGGGCTGGTCACATTCTCTCAGCCCAGATACTTCATAGGGTTTCATAAGTAAAAGAATTAAGTACCCATACAATGGCAAATGCTGTTTATCAATAAACAATAAATAAATCTTTCCACAATTAAAATAATAGTAAGCAGACAAAATAAATGTCTTTCTGCAATTCAAATAAAGACAAGAAGATAAGATTAAGATAATGGATTAAAAATGAAATACATGACTGCACAAAACAGAACTTTTTGGAAAAAAAACCTTTGTTTTGGCATTCTATACTAAAGCCTTTAATTTGGCAGCATCTGGACAATGTTACATGGCTCAGAAGTTCGGATAGGAAACCTCCAGTCAAAAAATAAATCAGGAGGACACACTAGTACAGAGGTCCCCAACCTTTTGGGCACCAGGGACCAGTGCCATGGAGAAAGGTTTTTCCACGGACCAGAGGGCGAGTGGTTTTGAATACTGCCGGCATTCCGCGGATGGAGTTTTGCTTATTTGTGCAACCCGCTTGCTGGCATGCTGCGGACCGGTGCCGTCCACAGACCGGGGGTTGGGGACCCCTGCCCTAGTATACCACTGTATACTACTGTACAAAAGCTATACAGATACATTCATGACATTAATGGAAATTAAATTCAACCTGAAGAAGACTTTAACTTTCCAAAGTCCTTCAAAACAAATAGGCTAAACTTTTAAATTACTGCACCAACAAATAACATGTCTAATATGGATTCCAATCTCAAAAACTGTGATGTTGCATCCACTTATAAGAGGTTCTTTTGAATCTGTCAAGAAATTAATACACCCACCATATGGAGATCTGGGATAAAATGGAGTAGTTTCCTTTTGAGGTATTTCTTGCACTTTTCCATAAAGTTCACTTGTTGAGGCTTGATAGAATTTTACAGAGTTTATGAGACCACATGTCTTGATAGCATCTAGTAATCGTAAAGTGCCAATTCCATCAACATCTGCTGTATATTCTGCTAAATCAAACGATATCTGAGGAGATACAAAAAGACAAAAATGCAAAATGAAAAGCAATGCTATCCACAAAGTAGAATTTAAGGCTCAGCCAACTGGAAGGTATGTCTTGTGGCATATAGGTATATAGCCACCTTAAACATGAGACTTTTATATCAGGTAATACTGTCATTCTAATAAAGTCAAGTCATAAAACTCTTTCTTTCATGGATTCCAGTTCTTCTTCTTCTGATTATATAGTGTAAATGTCAGGCACAATCAGGATCACACGTAGGTTCCAGTTCAGATTTATTGCTCAAGCCTACACACAAGAATTATGGTAAGTACTAAATTGGTGCGAGACAAGAGTTAATGGAATTCAAGGGGGGAGGGGTGGATTTAGAGTGTTTGTAGACATGTAATGATTCTAGGCTAAGTTCTCTCTTAATTCTGCTGTTCTACAGCTGTTTTTAATACTCTTTCTATTAAAAAAAGTTCCAAATTTCTTAGGTGAGAAATAGAAAAGTAAAGCATAATAAAATTATATGTTTTACAAGGGAGGACCGTGTGACACTGACATGCAACTGATACTGATTTTGCCTCTTTCCTTCTGGACTTAAAATGTTGGTTGGATGCTCTAGGAACAAAAGTATTTTTCATCAATAAAACCTTGCAAACTAAGGGCTTAAACTATAAACTAAACAGGCAAGGCAGTAGGATACTGGAAGAAATTAACTATGAAGCTCCCTATTTCCCTCTCATTACAGTCCCTAGACCAGGGCTTTTCAATGTACCACTTGTGGTACATTAATGAGTGGCAGGTGGTAGCAGCCCTGCCTAGCCAAGTGTAGTGGGGAAGGGAAAGAGCCAGCACAGACAAAGAGTTACAGTGAGAGAGTCCTCTGGAGCTGCAAAGGCCCCACCCAGGCTCACTTCTGGCTCACCCTCCCCCATGAGAAAGGAGGAGGGGAGCGGAGACAGGAGAGGCTATAAAAGGAGGCAGTTTGGGCGGGAGAGGGAGAGAGAGAAAAAGCAGCAGCCTTGGGAGAAGGCAGAATCAGCTCTAGCTGCACCGAGGGGAAAAAAGGAGGAGGAGGAGGGTGGGGGGAGAGGAGATCAAGCAGGCCAGCGGCCATGAGCCAATCTACAACTGCTGTGGCAGCCACCTGTGCTGGCAGCAACAAACAGGCAAGAAATGCAGTGGGGGAGGGGTCGCCCTCCACGAGGAATGAAAAGCAGCAATGGCTGGAGGTGAGGCATGGAGGAGGGAGGGAGGGAGATGGAGAGTGGAAGGATTCTTATGTGCGTTTGTGACTTTGAAGTTCTGGGATTTGTGCAATGTGGGCTTTGTGTTCTTAAGGAGTGTTTGGCAATTTCTATTTGGCTGATGTCTCGTGTTAGCTTCTATTGCTCTGCTGTTGTTAGCTGTAAGTTTTGCTGCAAGGGATTTTGAAATATTTTTCTCCTGAATGGATTTTACCTGTAGCATTCCTGTACTTATGAATGGAGCCATTTGGGGAGGCTGCCTTAGCCGGCAGCCAATACTTACTACATTTTTTTTTCTTCCTTAAGTGCCAGCTCCTTACTTTCCTTTCTAGCCAGTAGCTAATTCTTAAAGGGGAATGTGCCTTTTTAAGCTAGTTCACTCAGCAGTTTGTCTTTTCTGTCTCTGGAGGCTTTTCCTTGTTTGATGAATATATGGAAGAGAGAAAATATGGGGGTGTCAAATTCTTCCTTCAGAAGGAGGTGGGCATGAGAAAGAGGGAGGGAGGGAAGTCCCGCCTTAGCACTTGGCCACCAGCAGTCCTGCCATTGACTTTGCTTGTCAAAAGGTTGCAAAAGGGGATCACATGACCCTGGGACACTGTGACCATCATAAATATGAATCAGTTACCAAGCATCCAAATATAAATCACATGACCCTGGGCATGCTCCAATGGTCATAAGTGTGAAAATGGTCATAAGTCATTTCAGTGCAATTGCAACTTTGAACAGTTTTTTTGGGGGGGGGTCATCAAGTTTTTGACACCTTGCTAGGTGGTACTCGAATATTGCCATATCCTAAAAGTGGTACAATCGGTGAAAAGGTTGAAAAGCCCTGCCCTAGACTGATGGGAAATGGAATGCTCGCTTTACTTCAGCCTTAATCCTCATTCATAGAGGAACAGCATGTTTAAAAATCTGAACATCTCTCAGTCTGTGAATCTCTCTATATATATACGCCTGAGAAGTACTCAAACATTTTTTGAATACTTTTTTTGATATCAGATTACACTAAGGCTATAAATATGCTTTATCTATGAATGAGAAAATTACATGCTCCTCATGAACTTTGGCAAGAACCTCCTCTGACACATGTTATGTTCCAGTGAATGACCTGAAATGTTTCTGCCATTTGTCTTATTTTTGAATCATTACCAGAATCTATATTTCAATGTTTAACAGTAATCATTTCAGAAATAATATGAAAAAAACCCAGAGTAACATTTTCTAGAATATAAACTCTATAATGATTATAAACCTTGATTGCAATATATTCCTGAATTCAACATAATCCCAAGTATTTTATTGACAGATAAAGATCACTGAAAATTATATTAACGTAATTAGATTTATAGTAATAAATTCCTTATTTTATTGTCACCATTAATTAATTTGGTCAGCATTATAAAGGGGATTTTATTAAAAATATTTTAGAATCTAACAATAATTTTAACATTAGGAAAAAGTCAAGTTTTTGTACAATGCATACTTTACAAATATATTTATAAAACATATTTATTTGAGTTTTCATTATCTCACCATCTCTACATTGCTGCAGCACAGCTAGGACAGATAAAATTTGAAATGTAGCAGTGTTGATGATTAGTGACACTATAATGCTCTAAAAGTTTTCATACATAGTGAAACCCAGCTGTGCTAAATGCTTTAAATGCTTTTTAAAAAAGGCAGGGTGTCTTGCAGAACCACTAAAAAAAACTTCCACAGGGGAGCTGTAAAAGCATAACCAATTAATTCTGCCTTATAGATATCATGGGAATCATGAAATGAAATCATGAAATCATAAAATGTGAACAGAGAAATGTGACCATTTTTTTCTATTTTAACAATTTATAATTAATTTTGTGTGTAGAGTAATGTGCAGCTCTAAGTGCATTCAACTAAATATATTAATATATGAAAAGACCAGCAATACTTTTAAGTAGGTATGGTTGGTAAAAATACCTTTTTCCTTATTAGGATCAACCAAAAAACCAAGAAAATGTTCAGGTTTTTGAATTCTCCAAAACTCATTCCTTTCACTGTAGTTATGAAATTTTTATTTACAAAGGGAGGGGGAAGGGAAATAAAACAGTAAGGAAAGCTAACATAGCTAGAACTACCAACTAATAAATACTATTTCAGAATTATAGCTGAGATACCAGCAGACTACCAGATGGATAAGCAAAACAAATGAAATTGAATATAATATTTATAGTTTGAATTCCTTGAATTTTTTTAAATGTCTGAGGTTCCTCTCTCTGAAAGTGTCATAATGCACATCCTTTATAGCCACTTTTACCCCATATATCTGTCGTTGAATGGCATGAAGGTGCTACTCCAGTGATGGCGAAGCTTTTAGAGACTGAGTGCCCAAACTGCAACCCCAAACCCACTTATGCATCGTCGAGTGCCAGGTGGGTGTGGCCCATTGGCTGGGCGTGGCCAATTGGGTGGGCGTGGCTGCGGTGGTAACGGCAGACTGGGTGGGACTAAAAAGTTCAATCAATCAATTCCAACTTTGCAAGATCTTTTTTTTCCCTGCGAGAAGTTGAAACTGACTGATTGAACCTTTTTTTTTTTTTTTGCACATGGCAGCGGAGGCCTAAAGTGAAAAAGTTTTATAAAACCCAGCTGAAGGCCTAGGACTGGGGCGACGGCACGCGTGCCCACAGAGAGGGCTCTGAGTGCCGCCTCTGGCACCCGTGCCATAGGTTCGCCACCACTGTGCTACTCCATATGTGCAGCACATATTAAAACAACAAGCTTTATATATAAAACTTCTTTTTTATATAAAGAAGGAAACCTAAGTAAGTGCCCATAAAAATTAAATTCTCTAGTTTCCTGAATGCTAGAATTCTAATCCCCCATACACACACACACTATTTATTAACCTTTGGGAACGTAAATCCCAAATATGAATATCCATATCTCATTCTCAGCATCTCCTACAAATATTCTGATCAGGAATGGTGCACTTGAACAGAAGCTAAGCATCAATTTAAAAGAATGCAAAACTGAGTAAATGTGGAGTTACCAAGGAGTATTTAAGAAAAGTCTAAATGAGATTATTTTTTAATCTTGCCTTTTGTCAAGAAACCCAAGACATTTCTTCTTCCAATTTTCCCCCATAACAGCCCTATGAAATAAATTAGGCTCAATGTGAGTGATTTGCTAAGTCGTTCATCAAGCTTCTATGGCTGAGTATAGCACTGAACCTGAGTCTCACCTGCCCCAGGCAAAAGAGTTTTTTAAAATGATTTTTTTTTCATATTGGGCATTCAACCATCACACAGAAAACCAACACAGCTGGTTTAATAATGGCAATAGAGTATTCCTCAAATTTAGCTGATAATCTGATAGCTACTTTTTGGCCACTTAGGGAGACATAATTGTGTCTCATACCCCTATTCTTTAGATTGGAAGGGTGGCTAATAATTGATGTTTTTAGCAATTTACAAATGAATCACTAAGATGGAAAGTAGATCTGGTCCTGGAAATGTGGGAGGGATGAACAATCTGTTAAGGGAGGAGTTTCATAAAAGATTACTTAGTCCTGATAAAGAAGAAAGTGTGAGAAAGAAATTCAAAAGGATCTGCCTCAGTTTTGCTTGGTATAAGATGCAGTAGAAAGATATACTCTATCAGGCTTTCAATAATTTGTTCTGATAACCGCAGTGATAAAGAACTTCTGAAATCTTTGTTGGTCCTATTACTGTTCAATGTTTGCAGTTATCTCCAAAAGCTTATCAACTTTCAATTCTCAAATTTCAGGTCATAGGCTATGAAATAGCTAGCAGTTCAAGTAAAGGGTCACATGTGTGCATATGACACATTCATGAAATCACCCAGACTCTAAGTTGATTATGCTGAGATTGTATTTTTTAAATTTCTGAGGGGCGGAGTTTCTCATCTAATGTCTTAATTTGACTGATACATATCATAGTTTAGTAAGCAATAAGAACCATCAGCTATTATAACAGGGATTAATATTATCAACTATTGTGATTGTAGATGGATAATGAAAATGTAAAAATGCCAGCTATTTAAACTCATTTTTAAAAATACTGTCATTCTAAATAAAAATCAAACAAAATCCTTTACTGAGTTTTCTTTGCTAATTTAATACTATAAGAAACATCATTCTTTTCAGATGGTCAACTAAGTAAAGTAAGTAAAGAATACTGGCAATGGAATAAAATCTATTAAAATATTATAATATAAGTAAGATTTAAACAGATTGTGAGTACTTCCAGGTAACTAAGAGGAATCTGGATTTCTGTTCATCAAGGAACACTATTCTTCTCAGCTGCCTTTTCAAAATGAGATTGCCAGCATATTGTACACTGTATTGTTATAAAAATGTTGCAATCTGTATACAAATGCCAAATAGAAATTTTACTTTAAATTGTTTAAAACAGATGTATTAAGATAAACCCCCAACTAATTTTTAAAAATACACTTTGGAAAAGCAAGCAGAAAAATATTCAACAGGTCATCCCTTCCTCAAGAAAAACTTATCAAACATGAAAAAAAAAAGCCTTAAGGTTGAAGAAATTCTTCCGGTCAATAGAATTATGTAAAATTTACATGGACTAAAGAAAAGACTAGCAAATTAGTACATCTTCATTGGAAAGGAAATGTGAATACAAAAACCTGTAAAGAACTCTAAAGTGAGATGGGAATACCAAAATGAGCCAGGTGGCAAATTAGTTTAAATCTGCTTTTTTATATAAAAGTTATGACTTGAAAAAAGACAAGTAAGATGCCTTCCAACAATTTGGTATTTACAGTCACCACAGGCGGAAATGAAGAACAACAAAATTTTGGCTATTCTGAAATCAGCTGCAATATCAGGGAATTTTTTTTTAAAAATGTCAAGATCAGGCACTTAAAATTCTATCTTATACTACACAGTTTCTTTAAGGTCCAAATACTACAGGAAATAAGTGCTTATCTGTGAAAGCCAGAAAAATAACAAAGGTAAAGGGGGCATTTTCTATTCTTTTGCTGTTCTGCCCCCAACTGTGAAGTGTTTGGCGCTTCCTCTTAGTCCCAGCCATTTCACCGTGCATTTGGCTTTAATCAGGTGGAGGGCAGGAACTCAACATCCTGCAGCCTTGCTCTGATTAGGAGGAGTCAAATTCTACAAATTGGCATATTCTTCCTTTGCTCTTGCTTATTTGATGAATCATTTGTTTTAAAGAATTTCAAAGGAACACTCGAAAAGTAGCAGACTAAGATTGTTACTATTTTCAAGTCTATTTATAATATCCCTAAGAAAAGAAGGTCGATTATTTTCATTTCAATAAACTAATGCTTCAACATTCTCTTACATTAATGCCACAGAGCAATTATCATGTTGAAAAACCTGCTGACTACTAAAACCACCAATCTATAAAATGTCATAGACTGGATCTTTTAAAAAAGCAGTATAAAGTAATAAATTTAAAAGTGCTTTATTGATATAAAGTCTAATAACTTCAATGGAGTACACAGAAGTGCTATGAATTATTTTTGGAGGGATGATTTATACAGAAGACACGTAAATCTTTGAAACAGAATATATGGTTCAATGGTGGTTCACATGTATTGTATATACTACAGAAGGTGTAAAAATAATTCAAGAATTAACTGAATCTTGAATAATAAAGCTGGAAAACAAATGGAGACACTGGGTGTACCAATAGATATAATTAATTTATTATACATTATTTGTTCTAGCCTCCACTTAAGTATTGAAATGATACCTTCAAGTCTTCCTTCCTTCCTTCCTTCCTTCCTTCCTTCCCTTCCTTCCTTCCTTCCTTCCTTCCTTCCTCCCTCCCTCCCTCCCTGCCTTTCTTTCCTCTGAAAGTTCCAAATATTTTATTATTTGCAATAGATCAACCTCAGTAAACCTTATGGATAAATTGGCTAGAAATATTTCTTCCATGTCATTAAAGAATATTGGAAAAAATGCACAATAAAATTGATAGAAAGCCCAGTACCTGTGATTATAGTAATTTCTTTCCCCAAATTCAAATCAAGAATATCGCTCCTCAAATGAAACAGCCCCACAATGGTTTGTATCCAATGGTGTTCAAACGTGATTGAAATTTAGAAGATACCCTGGACTAGATTTAAGGCAGAGGTTTAGCTTCATTACATAAAGACTGCAAAGTCTAACTGCAAAGACTGGATGAAGCCCAATAACAACTTACAAAATAATCAGCATTCTTCTTATGTGACGAGAGGTATGGAAAACAGAGTACCTCACCTCGTAGGAATAGTACTTTGTTATTATCCTCATCTAACCTCTCCTCTTTTGTGGAATCTACTCCATAAAATGATTGATGGCAGAGAGGAAAGATAGTTTAGGCACAGACAAGTCACTTCAGTTTCCACAATATGCATTCTCATGTTTGGTGGGAACTGCAACAGAACATACTTAATGATACGCATATATATTTTACCTTATAATACTAAAGAACCAATACTAGACAGACTGACTATAACAGAGTTTAATATACTGTATATCTCCAAATGAATATGTTTTCTTCATTAATCATCTACTTAGTAGGACTGTGCGGCTTTTAAAATGATTTGGGAATACCTCAGATTTTATGTGAATTGCTACTAATTCAAACAGCCATGTTCTTTTTCAGGCTTTTTCTTTCTTTTTTTTTGCATGCAGACTGAAAACAGTTTTCACTGCTTTTCAGTCTCATGCAGAAGCCTGGGGGGGAAAATGACATGCTACTTTAATAAGAAAGAGGTGCTGAGGTATTTTCTAAAGACACACAATTGTAATACTTGTCATTTGGGTTAAGTAATTTGTTGCAATATAAAGGGACAAGAAAAATGGCAAAACTTTTGTTTGTAGATAAACTGTCATTTATAGATTTGTAGAGCAGACTATATTTGAATACTTCAAGCAGTATGATCCAATATGTGTCCTGTGTGATTTAATTTCAAGGACAATAATCCATAGTTCATTAGCCACATATGTTGAGCCCCATTTTTGCAGCCCTCTAAGATTAAGTCCCTAAAAGTCAGCACCAAAAAGTTAAAAATCAACAGTGTTATTTTTCTGCACATGTTGAAGAAAGAACTAAGTATGCTTTTACTTTAAAAAAAAACACCAACCTCCAAGTTAAAATCAAGGCAGAAAATGCATTATCTCTCTAGCATTAAGATGCTTGAAAAAAGAGGAAAAATTCTGACTACAATGTTTTTATTTTAATTAATCAAAGTTACAACAATTCTTTACACACAAAAAAAACTTTTCACCAAAATGCAAAGATATAATTTTAGCAATTTAAAAAAAGGAAAGTCTCTTTTCAAAGTTTAATTACTTTTTCATCAATATAATAGTAAAAATATACCATGACACTAAAATTGATTTCATCTGGACATTGCTAACATTAGGTATTAAAACCCAGAGGAACCAATAAAAGAAAAAAATTAATTAAAAGTATATTATAATCAGTAAGAAAGACCCATTTAAACTAAATTTGTTGGATAATTGCACATCATTCTTTGCCATTTTTAGATGTGCTTTTAGTTCATTTTGGAAAAAGTGTTAAGTAATTGGGCTCACATATATAGCTTAGTGTGTACATACTGTACCATGTTTTTATCAGAGTTATTTTGCATTTGTTTTAAAGGTTTGGATTCTCCAAAGCATCTGAACAATGTTTAAATCTAGTCCATAAAATTATACAATTCTGTGAGTCAAGAAAAAGTAATTACTGTATCACAGCATAAAAGGTGCCAATTTTTTCCTATTATACTATATGGCATGAAAATGACATGCTTTTTAAATTTCATTCGCATTTATATATTCCTGGATATTTTATGTAACTCCATGAAACTGTTAGCTCGGGACAAAGGTCATTTGGAAGGGATATGCCATTAAGAACTTACAAAAGCTTGCTTCTAACTTCCCTAATATAAGAGGAAGCATCTCTCAGTAAAGGAAGGATGCCCATGTTAAATAAGGAAATGAGTTTGCAGGATGTACACATGTTGCTTTCTATTAAGGGCAAGCAATTTCAACACAATAACAACAAAAAGCAATAGAGAATATTTTAGGAGATTAACTACTAATAGCTTAGCTGTATAGATAGAAAAAAGTTAAAATTGTTTCAATAAAATTATTTAGCCCAAAAATTGCTGTTTAACTAAATACATTCAATTAACTATTGGTTGTGAAAATTGATTTTCATCTTTCTCTTTCTTTCTTTCTTTCTTTCTTTCTTTCTTTCTTTCTTTCTTTCTTTCTTTTTCTTTCTCTTTCTTTCTTTCTTTTCTCTCTCTCTCTCTCTCTTTCTTTCACAATGCAATTGATGCTCCAGGAAAGTAAGATTTAACAAAAGCATGCACTATATACAGTATTTTGGAGAATTTGCAATATTTTTAATATACTAGCCATGTAATCATTTCTCTTGACATGTCTCTTTTCTGTTCATTTGATATTTCTAGTAGGCCAGTTTGGTTTCCTCAGTACTCACTAAGCCTTCATGGTGTACTAGCTTCACTCTAACCCTGTCTTCTTCACTGTCTACATATTCTATTGTTTTGATGGTATTTCAACTAATATTTTCTTCACTCTCATGATGTATTCACTTCTTGACTTTTGTGTGCTTGATGTTGTCAGCATAAAGGATGCCCAGGTATTTATAGTGATCATTTTCAACTAGACTCTTGTTCTTATTTCTATAGGATGTCTTGATTCCTGCAATTTTCACTATTTTCTCACATTGATGGGTTGATGGAGAGTGTGGAACCCTTGTCCAATCCAAACTCCATTGCAATACTTGGGCTGTATACGTGGACAGTTGAGCAGAGATTTCATTGCAGATGGTGTTTTTCCATGGAGCTTCAGAAAATCCATATAAAGGAGGTGAGATAGCCTTGTAGATGTTTTTGATGTTTGGTAGCTATGGCCTGACTTGTTGAATACTGTTAACAGAGGAATCAGTATCAGTATAGTAATGGTGATAGTGATCTCTTTGAAAGATTTCTTTCTTGATGTTAATCTTTCCCAGTCTATTACTATTGACCAGTAACTGTGTCTCCATTGTGTTTTTGATCTTTTCAAATGTTTCTACTGACTCCTTTTATTTCTAAGAGTTGTAATCAATCCAAGCAATATTCAAGTTGTCTTCCTTCTCTTGCTGTTTTTGTCAATTAGGAGTTGATCTTCTGTACATCTGCTGTTTGAGTAGTTTCATTTCTGCTCAGATAGAAAACACTTATTTTCAACTAGAAAGTATTGGACTACATCAGTACAACATCAGTTAGCAATTTGAAAGTTGTTGGTAAGCAGGTAGCTGGCCTGCAGTTGCCTGGTGCAGCCCCTTTTGCTGGATATTTCATTATCAGATAGCTTTTGCCAGATGTTAATCAAACTTCAATTTCATCTCCTTGCAGTATATTGTTAAACTGCTCTTGGGAAGTAGGGAGAAGGACTCAAGTGACGGATTAGTCTTGAATCATTGTGCAGCCACAAGAGATCTAGGACTGATTATTCACCTCCCCCAAGCTCCATAGAACCTTATCTATGTTGCCATGAGAAGGTAAGCAATCTGAGGAGATTCCTGTATTATAGGCAGAATACAATAAAATAGTTAGCTTGAAGTCTACTTGTGTGGATCTGGTTGTTAGTGTTTGACTTGGCAATGAGTGGTTATAGACCAGTCAGATGTTTCAACCAAAAACTATGCAGTTCACCTTCACCTGGTGCTGACCAATTCTTGATCTTCCCTGTCCTTTTCTTTACCATTTCTGCTGTTATTGTAACTGCCTATAGTGTGCAATTCAAGATTTATATCTGTTGATCTTCTTGGCTGTAGCTATTATTTGCTGCATTATTATATCCAGTGATTCCTTAATGTTCCTTGTTTCTAAGTGACATTTCTGATCAAGTATTCTTGGTCTTCTTTTTCTTCAGCTTCTTTCATCTGTTTTAGCTTGCTTCCATCTCATCTTAGAATGCTGATCTTATTTTCCAACCTGTTCTTCCAGTTTGCTGGTACATTGTTTAGTTCTTTTCTTGTTTGTTGATTTTGCATCCAAGATATATTATTATTATTATTATTATTATTATTATTATTATTATTATTATTATTATTATTATTATTATTATTATTATTATTATTATTATTATTATTATTGATCATCGCACAGTCAGCCAGATGTTCAGACTGGATTTGGCATTTTTGTCTACCTATCGAGTCCTTACCAAGGACCTGGGATAGGCAGATGTGAATGTTTGATGGTATTACAGATATCGTCGCAGGATATTATTATTATTATTATTGTTGTTGTTGTTGTTGTTGTTGTTGTTATTATAATAAAAATGTACTGGCTGCCCAACTCCAATGGATACCAATATATTCTTTTGCTATTAAATATTATACATAGGTATTAGGTGTTGTACATAATGTTTTTAAATGCAGAATTTAACATTCTTAACAAAATACTAATTTTGTTGATGTGACATAAGCAGAAAAAGTGATTAAATCTGTCAAGTGATTGTCATTTCTAAAAATATTAAATACTTAGAAATTAAATCAGAATCAGTGATTCCTAGGAGTACATCTTAATTCTCAATGTATTTGGTACAATGATATATGCATGTGTTGGTGTGTATGTATGAATGTGATTTTGTGTGTGAGTGTATTCATTTTGATTTGTACTAAGGGTAAAATACAGATACTTTATCATTTGTTTATTTATCAAATTTATACACCATCCATCTCACTAAGCGACTCCATAGTGTAATTCATTTTACCAGGTCATCGGGATCCATGGATTTTATTGAAGCTTATTTTCCAAATCCATGTTTTTGGGAAAACAGTCAAATGTATTATTGACCTTTGGAATGTACCTAATTCTTCAACACTACTTCAAAGTTTTCTAAAACTATCTGTTTGTTCTTTAGAAATATATGCACAATACCTGCACTATTTGTAATAGTGTGCATTTGAAGCTAAAAAAAATTAACATTATATTTACAATGAATTTTTTAAAATAGAAATATGCACAAATTATGCCCATATGCTACAGTCTACCCAACAAACTTATTTTTCAAAATGGCAGACTGTTTCTGACTCATTTCATGCACTCAATCAAGTCCTGATATAAATGACAATACCAAAAACCATACTAAAATTTAATTTTTTATCCATTTTTAATTTGCTTATCTTGCAAAGTTTTTTTTAAAAAAAAAACACTTAGAACTGATGTCACTGTTGTATCTCATAATAAGTCAGTGGATAAAGCTATGCATACGCTGGATAAGGTAGAAGGAAGGAGGAAAAAAAGCAGAGGGGAACCCTGTAAAACATTTGAAAGCTGCCTTTGTTAAACAACACCCCCATTCATTTTAAAGAATTGCAGTCTTTGGCTCTTTAGCTAGTTTTCACCACTACAGTCTGCTTATCAAAGCACTTTATCAGTAGCATAGGAATACGGGTTAACCACCTCATTCAGCTTTAACTTTCCAGCTAGCAGTCTGTCACCAAACAGCTGTTTTTTAATATATGCACTATGTGATGCAGAGCTACTGACAAGTACACCATTGTATTAGGGAACTTGTTCATTTTGGGGATTGGTTTGATTTAAATGCTCAAAGAGAAGGGAGAAAAAACATTATTTGGAGTTTTAAAAGGAAGTTTCATTATCACCAAAGCAACTTGCATGTGTATTCAAGTGGTATAGATTTAAAATTCATCACTTGTGGCTAGATTGTAAAACATGAGATATTCTGCATTTTTCCTATTGACTGAGAAATCATCTGGAATTAGTGGTAAACAGTGCAATAATAACTTATGAAGTAATAATTTATGGTTCAATATAATCAGTTCACTACAGTTTTCCATCATGGTGTTCTTTAATCAGCTGTATCTCTGATTATTTTTCAATCATGTATTGCAATTACATAAAAAATATGCTTGTTTGCTATGTATGTTTGTATACATGCATGCATGTGTAATAGTACTCTGTCTTTCCATCTCTAGGGAACCAAAGACTGCCAACAGTCAAAATAAGAGGGGAGGGGAGCTCAACCAAAAACTAAACTATTAAACTCAGTTGAACAGAAGCTAAAAGCATTTTAACGCAAAAGGGCTGGTTAGAGAGGTCTTGATTCATTTTCCCAAATATTTTATAAAATATATCACTGGAGGTCTGTTTTAGTGGTTTGTGACAAATTATTAGGACAAATTGTGGCTTGTCTCAAACACAAATTAAGGTTTCCAAATCCTTTCTTGTTGCATTTCACTTTAACTGTAACTGAAATATTAGCCTTAACTTCAGTATTTGTGATGTCCGTGTGTATTTTGTTAATAAAGCTATTTTAAAATACAATATTTTTATTTTATTTATAGAAAATAAGTACATCCAGAAAATTATTTCAATAAAATTTCAATGATGTTACCAAATTGTTATAAAATACTGCTTCTTGCTCTTTTGTTAAAAAAAACCTCATTCTAACTCAAACACAGGCAAACAAAATACAGCAGAACTCCAGTGCCTGAAAGTGAGGTAGAAAATGAGGTAAAAGACCAGATTGATCATTGGCTCCGGGATTAAAACAAAGGGAAAAAAATAGATTATTTCTACTTTAAGTGACACTATGGGTAAGACTTATGATTCATATTTAATAAATCAACTTAAACAAATATAATTGTGTCTTTTTAAGTCAGTGTAGTGATTTGCTTAGCTGTGGCAAAAAAGGCCGTAAAATTGGATGTGACTCATTTAACAACCATCTTGATTAGCAATAGAAATTCTAGTCCCAATTGTGGTCGTAAGATAGGACTATCTGTGCACTGATTTTTGTCCCAAAGAGATCCAGAGTATATGTAATGCAAGGTATAATAGCAGATTAACTTATCAGTTAATTACTTAAGATCATATACATAAGACAGCCAACAAACCTCTATGGATGGGAGACAGAAAAAATTAAGGGAAACATAATAGATAAATTAAGGATTTTCTAATGTTCTCTCTTGCACCTTCAAGATGGTGTGCTTGAAGCCATTTTTAAAACATATCCACTGTGAGGTGGGGGGAAGGGTCATGCAAAAGAGAGATTGCCGGCAGAATTTGCTTGCCCTCCCCCAAGAGAGGAGAGATTGGAGAAAAAGAGAAATCAAGACAGCACTGTAAGCTGTTTGCCTAGCCCATCTATCGCTCCCAGCCCCAGACTGCCAGCATGATTGCATTGCTCTTGATGTGTAGAAGAGCAAACAGCTTTCTCTCTTGAAATTCTTCCCCACTCTCTGCTCTGCAAATGGAGAAAAGAAAAACACCACAGCTCAAGCACAAGATAACGCACATAAGACTAATGATGGTCACATGACTGAGGGACACTGCAAAGGTCATAAATGGCCCATAAAGTTATTTTTTTCAGTACTACTATAACTTTGAATGGTCATTAAATTAATGGTTGGTAAGTGAGAACTGCTTGTATACTTATTGAGACAACGATGTCAAATTGTGTAATTAAAATTCCTAATTGTTTGTATAACAACTGACTAAGAACTGCAATTTTGATACACTTTAAGAACAAACACATATTTTAGGGCATGAATAGAATAATTATAGGTAAAAAGTGAAGAACAAATGAAGCACTCCACATATTTATTACAGAATGTATATGCTTCTCCATCACCAAAACACTATTGTCTGAAATGACATTATTCGCGCATATTTCCAAACATTATCATGTGTTAATAGCATAGGCATCAGCACCAGTAGTATGTTTTTTGTTATTGGAATATTCTAATCATTTAACTATAACAGTATCAATTCTAGTGACTTTTTTTATTTGGGACTGAATATATAAGTACATGAAACTAAAAATATGATAGCTGCATACGGAATGTCACTATCCAGAATTAATTAATGGGGAATACTTTGAAATGAAGTTTTTCAATGTTTATTCATTTGAATAATTACATATTTGTTAAATAATCATAATTATCTTATTGTCCCTGCACTTACGTATAAGGTAGATACTATGTTTTTAATGCAATTTTATTTTTAATACTTTGTTCACTTTCCCGGTAGGAAGAACTGTTCAAAGAGATGCAGAAGAAGTTGGTGCTTCAATTTCTACATACAATACATGTCTAATTCATGTGCTGTGGGCATTTTTCTCATATGATTCTTTAAAAAAATAGTCTTTTCTGTTAGTATATTGTTTAGGGCAACCTTTGTTCATTTGCTAAACCTTTACCTAGACTTAATCTAGTTGTTACAAATGACATACAGTGGGGCAAAAAAGTATTTAGTCAGCCACCAATTGTGCAAGTTCTCCCACTTAAAAAGATGAGAGAGGCCTGTAATTGTCATCATAGGTAGACCTCAACTATGAGAGACAAAATGAGAAAACAAATCCAGACAATCACATTGTCTGATTTGGAAAGAATTTATTTGCAAATTATGGTGGAAAATAAGTATTTGGTCAATATCAAACGTTCATCTCAATACTTTGTTATATATCCTTTGTTGGCAATGACAGAGGTCAAACGTTTTCTGTAAGTCTTCACAAGGTTGGCACACACTGTTGCTGGTATGTTGGCCCATTCCTCCATGCACATCTCCTCTACAGTAGTGATGTTTTGGGGCTGTCGCTGGGCAACACGGACTTTAAACTCCCTCCAAAGGTTTTCTATGGGGTTGAGATCTGGAGACTGGCTAGGCCACTCCAGGACCTTGAAATGCTTCTTACGAAGCCACTCCTTCATTTCCCGGGCGGTGTGTTTGGGATCATTGTCATGCTGAAAGACCCAGCCACGTTTCATCTTCAATGCCCTTGCTGATGGAAGGAGGTTTGCACTCAAAATCTCACGATACATGGCCCCATTCATTCTTTCCTGTACACGGATCAGTCATCCTGGTCCCTTTGCAGAGAAACAGCCCCAAAGCATGATGTTGCCACCCCCATGCTTCACAGTAGGTATGGTGTTCTTTGGATGCAACTCAGCATTCTCTCGCCTCCAAACACGACGAGTTGTGTTTCTACCAAACAGTTCTACTTTGGTTTCATCTGACCATATGACATTCTCCCAATCCTCTTCTGGATCATCCAAATGCTCTCTAGCAAACTTCAGACGGGCCCGGACATGTACTGGCTTAAGCAGGGGGACACGTCTGGCACTGCAGGATCTGAGTCCCTGGCGGCGTAGTGTGTTACTGATGGTAGCCTTTGTTACGTTGGTCCCAGCTCTCTGCAGGTCATTCACTAGGTCCCCCCGTGTGGTTCTGGGATTTTTGCTCACCGTTCTTGTGATCATTTTGACCCCACGGGGTGAGATCTTGCGTGGAGCCCCAGATCGAGGGAGATTATCAGTGGTCTTGTATGTCTTCCATTTTCTAATTATTGCTCCCACAGTTGATTTCTTCACACCAAGCTGCTTGCCTATTGCAGATTCAGTCTTCCCAGCCTGATGCAGGTCTACAATTTTGTTTCTGGTGTCCTTCGACAGCTCTTTGGTCTTCACCATAGTGGAGTTTGGAGTGTGACTGTTTGAGGTTGTGGACAGGTGTCTTTTATACTGATAACAAGTTCAAACAGGTGCCATTAATACAGGTAATGAGTGGAGGACAGAGGAGCCTCTTAAAGAAGAAGTTACAGGTCTGTGAGAGCCAGAAATCTTGCTTGTTTGTAGGTGACCAAATACTTATTTTCCACCATAATTTGCAAATAACTTCTTTCCAAATCAGACAATGTGATTGTCTGGATTTGTTTTCTCATTTTGTCTCTCATAGTTGAGGTCTACCTATGATGACAATTACAGGCCTCTCTCATCTTTTTAAGTGGGGGAACTTGCACAATTGGTGGCTGACTAAATACTTTTTTGCCCCACTGTATGCTTATCTTGTTTTAGGAATCTACAAGTTTATAAAATGCCTTTTTAAACATAAAGGTAAACTTTAACATGCAAAAATGGCAGCATTTTAAAACAGCTAATATTTAGAATCCAAATAAATTGCTGTAAGGGTTTACTTTCAAATAAATGTTAAATTTATTTATAGCAATCTGTTAATTAAATGTCCATATTTTCCCCACTATACAGAAAGAGTATGTGCTGATTTACAGCTATTCAACATCTTACATCATCGTCATAGTTTCCTTTCCTGGTTTCTTACGATGATCAGATTAGTCTTTGCTTAGAGGTTTTATGTAACTAACTCTAGGCATACAGCTAAAAGGAATTGTTAAGACCTGGGTACATAGCAGCAATAGAGAAACAAAGTGAAAAAAAAGGCAGAAAAAATGAGGATAAAATTTAAACATCAGTGAGAACTTGAAGGATTCTGATTTTAGCAATGAGACTTGCCAAGTCAGGGAGTTGACTAAAAGAAGCCATTTATTATTATTTCTTCGTTGAGTGTTGTGAGCCGCCCAGAGTCATTGAGAGTCAGGTATCATACAAATGTAATAAATTATTATTATATTCTAATTCTAGTCTTATTTTGAATAACTTACTTTGGTAACTCATTTGAACCACCTTAAAAGCTTCAAACATTTGTGAAAATATATACTGTATTTAAGATTGCATCTGTAAAGTCTGAAGATATATATTCCCTTTCTCTCTCCATGTGTGTATATATGTACGTACATACATGCTCCCCATAGGTGAGTGATCCAAAGTATCTGACCTAGTGAGAAAAACCATTGAAGATACACATTTCAATATCTTACTATCTCACAAATTGTGCCTCCACAAATGGAACAAATCAGCTACTGATTCGCTTGCAATCCATTTATTTAGAGCTAAAGCTGTATTCTGCAGAATCATCAAAATTCTATTAAAGCAATATTTATCATTTTAATGCATATTTATATGCAAGTTATACTCTTTGAAATACAAAAAAAAACTGGGATAGCAAAAAAATCTACTTACTGGAACAGGATTACAAATATTAAAGTGAACCATTTTAAAGAGATTTTTATACTTTCCTTCATACTGTACATACCACACAGAATACAAAAAATTAGGTACACTAATAAAAATACTAAAATAATCCAGCAGTTTGTAAACAAAGTAAACTAAAGCCACATTGTTTAACTTGAAGAGTTGGAGGAAATTAATACAAGGTATGTATTACACACACACATATATAATTTGTATGATTTTATTACACAATGAGAATTTTGGTCCTGCCTTAGGCATGAAAGCCCACCCACCTCACAGGATTGTTGTGGAATAGGAAAAGGAAGAGGAAGAACTATTTTGTTTGAAAAATGGCAGGAAGAAATCCAAAGCCCCCACACCAAAGAATTCTCTTTTATACCTGAATGTAGGAGACATTCTAAATGCTGCATGCATACATATATAAAATAGTTAACATTTTGATATTTTGTGCTTATATGCTTTTTTTGTAGAGTCACATGGTATCACATGTAGCATTCCCTACAAATGATCAGAACAGTACCAGTTAGCCTTGGGACACTTTGCCGTATTTTGCTAGCACCCTAAAAGCATAATTAAAACCCAATTTTCCCTCAAACATACTAATGACATTCTATGCAAGATCTCTAGAGACTATCTTGTAAGTCAATAAACTATGGTTAGCACCAGTGGTGTGTGTGTGTGGGGGTGTAAATATTTAAGAACCAGTTCTTCCAGCTTCACTGTCACCACTGCACCACACCCCTAGCTGCAGAACAGCTGACTGAGGCATTGTAGTTCAACTGTCTCTCAACTGGCTCATAAAATTCCGGAAACCTTAGCTTAAATTTGTTATGCTTATGCTACAATAAGCATCTAGAGCAACTAGATAAATCTGTATACCTTGATAGTTCATTTTCTAGAAATGTGAAAATAGGTATAGTACAGGATTTGTAAGCTATAAAAATGCTGATAGAGCATGGGTAGTTAGGTGATCAGCTGCAAGAATGAAAATGCATGGAAAGAAGTGAACTGTTTGGTTTCTGCCCACTTTGTTATATTGAAAGGAGAACTAGGTATGTCAAGCAAAACGTAAAACAGACTGAATGCAATGGAAATTGTTTACTCAATGGTATTTGGTAAAACGAGAAGACATAGGGTTAAGAATGAAAAAGTGATGAATGAATGCAGCTTGAATATAGCAGTGAGTGATCAGTACAACAACAAAAAAGTACACAGAAGTGGTTTGGTCCCATTAACAGAATGAATGACAGCTGATTTCTAAAACACGAAGGAAGAGGATTAAGAGGAAGGGGAAGTTCAAGAAAGTTATGGTTGAATGGAACCGATGAGGTATTCAAAAAGAGATAGGCGAGAACTTTAAAGAACAAAAGGCAATAAACGCATCAGAGCATGGATATGGTGGAAACATGGATGATTTGCTTGCAATAGCAATAGCACTTAGACTTATATACCGCTTCACAGTGCTTTACAGCCCTCTCTAAGTGGTTTACAGAGTCAGCATATTGCCCTCAACATTCTGGGTTCTCATTTTACCGACCTCAGAAGGATGGAAGGCTGAGTCAACCTTGAGCCGATCAGAATCGAATTGCTGGCAGTCAGCAGAATTAGCCTTTAATACTGCATTCTAACCACTGCTCCACCATGGCTCTTCAAAGGATAGACATGCACAGAGAATACAGCAAACAGAATTAATGTAAACCAAATTTAGCCATATTTCCTTTCCTCTTCTTATGCCTTCAGCTTTTTTCTGTTATTATTTCTTATTTCTTCTGAGTGTTTTGTGTAACATGGTTTATCCTGAAATAGAACATGATGGATTTGTACATATGTACCAACAAATACAGTATGATTCTTTCATACTGTTTAGAAATAAGTAGATTCTTCAATCCATATGCTAGATATAAAGAAGAAATTAAATGGGTTTAGTTGGTTCCTGTGAAATTCCTTGCAAGTCACCTCCATAAAAAGGACATGAATGGTGACTACTATCACCAAAGGATGGAAATACATTAGAAATGTAGTACTTCATAACATCAGTTATTAACATGATAGATTAACACAATACTTGTCAGCAATTGATGAAAAAAGGAAAGCAGGGAGCTCTTCTCAACTTCTCCGATTGCCTCCTTCCTTAAGCTAACATTTCTGTATTCATTTCCATCCCAGTTGGATCCATCCCATATCTTTCTTTGGATTCAGCTATGGGAAAAAATATTCCCTACCTTTCTTGTTATCTTTGCTTTTCAGTTGAATATGAGCAGTAATGGACACGGAATTCCAGCCAGCTGCATTATGGTGCAAGTGTTGCTACTCAATCTTTGAGTCATAATCATTGAGTCAACTCAATCATAATAAACATATTTATTATATATTAAATCAATTTACTTCATCATTCTCCAATTTAAAAGGGCCCATTCTTTGTAATTCCATAAATACTGGGAAATACTGTTCCCTTTTTCACTCATTGCTGACAAGTATTGTGTTAATCTGTCATATTAATAACTGATGTTATGAAGTACTATATTTCTAATATATTTCCATCCTTTGGTGATAGTAGTCACCATTCATGTACTTTTTCATGCATTATTACATATATGTAAGTTCATCTCTATCCTTATTCGACTGTGGATGAGTGACCAACCTCATGTACATTATCAAGACATAGGCAGATGGACCAGGTGAAGGTTACCTCATCTAGATCCTTCTGTCTAAATCTGATTCAGTATCAAACTAGATTGGAAAAGCAAAAGATAAAGATTTGCTTTCCATAGAAAGTCAATAGGAAATCCATCATCCTCGTAAGGAAATCCAACTATCTGGCACCAATTTTGTGAAAGATGCTGATGTTGGGTCAAGAGACAGGATACTTAAAGAGTTTTTAATATCATGAATTATGGTGTCCAACTGTTGAGGCAAAGATGTGAAGTACTATTCTTCAATAGCTTCACTCTTACTTGGAGTGTACATTTCAGAAGATGGCTTTCAGGGACTTTTTTGTAAAGTTCCACTGCTGTTAATCTATGGGACCCCATAGGGATCCGGTCTGTAACTCTTCTCATATGTCTGTATGATACCACTGAACAAGATCATCAGGGAATCTTGATGTTGCCAATATAGAACTGACACCCTGTCATTAGACAGATGAAAGGATGCCAGTGTCACTAGTATAAGGATGCTGTAACAAGTTGGAGAAGAGCCAGTGAACTGAATGATTTGTTATAAGACAGTGATTTGTGGTTTGTGACTCATGAATGAGAGAATTGTGAAATCTTAATCCCGGAAGTATAGGCCACAATATTAGATGATGTTGCATTCCCCTCTAAGGAACATACGGACAGTCTTGGTATTTTCTCAGGTTCATCTCTGTCACTCAGATTAAATGTTACTCTGTCACTACCATGCTTTTCTGGACCAGGAGCAAATGTGATGCCAAAATTGTCTGAATTTAGTGGTCAAGTAAAGATTTGTCTTGTTACTTTTGGATTTGGGACTTAGCAAATACAAACTAGCCATTTCCTACCACCCTTTGTAAAAATATCTCGTTAGACTATTCTGTGCTGCTGTCACTCTAAAATTTAAAAATATTATTTTATGACTATTAATAATCATAATCCTCCCAAGATACTTAGGCTAGAAATCAGGTATAATTAATTAATAAACAGCTCTTCAACCAATATTAAAGAACTCACTCTTAAGATTTTCAGTCACTGTTCACATGTGCCTGGGGGCAGAAATAAATTTAGGTATACTTTGATCTCACAAATAGCACCTCCTGTATGTTCCCAGTATTCTCTCAAGCCTCTATTTCATCCTCCTATTCACATTTCCCAAAACGTGGTCTCAAGATGACCATTACTTCTTTTTATTGTTCCAGCACTACAAGTCATCATAACTTGTAGCTATTAACTGTATCGACTACAATTTTGCCTAATCCTAAATGCTCAAATGAGGAAAAGCGTACGTTAACTGTGAACTATTACAGAGCAGTTTTTATTTGCTCTGATTCTCTTTTCATTCATCTTTTTTTTAGATGTGATAGATTCCAGTTTATCTTCTGCTTCCCTTTTACTTCTCTTCTATTTTTTAAAATGCCTTCATTTAAACAGAAAAGAGAGAGAGAGAGAGAGAGAGAGAGAGATCAATTATCAACTCTTTCTTCTTTTCAACCACAGTTAAATATGATGTGTTATGAGCCAAGACTTTATCAGTCTGTACTCAGAACTCCCACAATATTTTAATCTGGGTTCCATTTCAAATTGTTGATCCTCAATGGTGAATCTAGACACTGATTCAAATTATGCACAACTGTGCATCACTATTTAAGTAAAATGTTTCTGATAAGTGCTGTTGTTCTAGTCCGAAAGACCGGCATGGTGGCCTAGTGGTGAAGATGCTCACCTCCTACTCAGAAGATTGAGAGTTCAATCCTAGGGAGTGGCAGATGATTCTCTTCTAGGGCACAAAGAAAAAAATACCTGCTGCAAACTCCATGTAGGCGTCAGGAAGGGCATCCAGCTAGTAAACGCTCAGCTCCATCTAGTCACCCTGACTCTAGGGACTACAGGGTCGTAAAAAGGTATTTATGACAAGTGCTAAATAGATAATATATGTATTTATATAGATCATAATGCATGAAAAAAGCAAGGAACAGAAAGACACCATGTCCTCCTGCTTTTTTCAGAGTTCAAAATTTTAGTCAGTTTAGAATCACAGCTATAGCAGCATCAGGTAATTATCTTATAGAAACTCATGGGATCTCTGTGTGTGTACATGTGTATGCGGTCATGTATATATTCATCCATTCACTTACAGTATTCATTCTACTTACTCTTCCCTATCATGGGCATTATGTTTAAAGTTTGAGTAATTTTTGGAAATTGATGTAGTAAAATCTTGAACTAGGACTAATTCAAGTCTATCCACAGCATCACTCACATTTCCTCCTTCATGGAGTTATTGGAGGAATTAAAAGAATTAAAAGAAGGGAGAGCCTCATGAAAGTCACTTTGAAATCTTGGAGGGAAAAATATATATAACAAATATTTTGGATGAAAGTAGCTATATGATCCTTTTTTTAAACAACCAATACTGTTGTTATTAAAATAAATATATGAACAAATGTATATTAGATAGATGATAGATAAACAGACAGGCAGAAAGATATACAGATAAATAGATGATGGAAGAATGAGAGCCAGTTTGGTGAGGTGGTTAAGAGACCGTGAGTTTTAGTCCCTCTTTGGGCACAAAGCCAGCTGACTGACCTTGGATTGTGAGAAACGAAGAAGTTTAAAAATAAAACGGTTACAATTGATTAACAATAGAAGGATTAGCCAAGCCCTGCATGTAGGCACTAGATTCCAGGAGGCTTGGCTAGAAGACACACTTAACAAGACAAAAGGATGGCAGAGGAAAGTTCGGAACAATGTAACCGAGGGGGAGGGATGATGTATTCTGGCTAGGCGGCTCGGACAGATTGTGCCCCTGGAAGTCCTCTCAAATGGGACCTAAGGGGAGGGGACGGGGGCGTCGCGATAGGAATGTATATAATGTTATGAGTTTGAATGTTTTTGTGTGGTCTCTGGGTTTAGAACTTCCTGTTGAAGTCTCTCACCAGGATCCACCGCGCTTTGCAAACCGCTTTTCTATTTTCTGCAGAATAAACTCTTTTCTTACCAATCCAACTTTGTTGGTGTTTTAATCACGTTTTCCAACAGGATCAACCACTCCCTCTTAGGTTTAGGAAGGAGCAGTGGCACACCGTTCTCTCAGGCTGCCTCCTTTTAATCCCCCTTCCCCCCCTTTTAAATATTGTTACTTTTGGATTAATCTCAATTAGTCTTAATTTTCAGTCAAATAACACAAAAAGTATATTTGAGTTTGAATCTAGACTTCAAAATCCAATTTAAAGAAGATTATTATTGGTGTTGAATAGGCAAAATCATAGCTAAGATATTAAGAAATCTTGCTATACCACATAAAAACAAATGAGCTCCTCTTTTTTTGGCATAAATTCTAAAGTTTCAGTTTTTGTTTTCCGTTACATCTGAACTCTGCAGCTATAGTTTACGAACAAGTTCAGATATAAAATCAATTTTAACCTATAGCTTCACATCCAAACTGATTTTGGAAACATAGTTACTTAGTTTAGATTTAGCAAGAAATAAGTAATTGAAAATTCTGTGATTTTATGATTTACACAATGGGAAAGAAAAAAAAAATCTGTTGCATGAGAAGCAACAAGTTTTGTTTGTATTTCAGTTTATTGAGAAACATAAATGTTCGATCACAGCCATCACAAAGCTCTCAAAATTGATGAATGCCTTTAATTTCTTCCATTGTACAGTAGGAACAGGGAGGCAATTTCTCTTGATGTTTTTCCCCCCCCACTAGTTTAATTCAAATTGAAATCAAAGAATTGGGGTTTCCAAAAATTTATTTCTATTGAATCATGAAATAAAATGTTTTAACTTGACAGCGTAAGGATTTATAGGTAGTCTGTTCCAGCATATCCAGAAGCAAAGAAAAGGTTGTTATAGATCACTCACTTTTGATATCTGCATATCTTCTCATTTCACTTTTTATTATTTTCCTAACTAAATATATCTACTAGTTCCCTTGGGATGCTTGGCCTATTTTTCATGACAAGTCTGATGATTAAACAGTGAAACAGATGGTTTTAATCGAACTCTTTTGCATGTAAAATAATTTAACAGTACTTCTCATTTTTATCACCTGAGCAAAAAAAAAAAAGGTTAAATCAGAAAGTGATAGCACTTTAACACTTCTGATTTTCTGTTTCTCCTGTGTTTGAAGTGTTAAGATACTGGCATAGCATGATACTGAGGCTTAATACTTGATAACTTTATGTTATTCATTTGCTGTAAGAAACTTTTTTTGAAATTGGTTGATTAAATTTACAGCCATCTAGCTCTACAATAGAAAATGTTTAATAAGGAATATAAAAGGTAGCACAGTTGTCAATGTTTAACATTCAATATTGTAGTAGCTGTGCTATAAAAACAAAATGAGATATTTTAGGAATAGAGCTAGTTTGATGTGTGGCAGCCAAAAAATCAGACGGAATCTAATGGTAAGTTTTCAGCCCATTACATTTTAATAAAAGTGATAAGCTTTCTTGAATTTGAACTCACTTCATCAGATGCATAGGGTATGTAGATTGAGGTAGGATTTAAATTGGGATAAAAGAATGCGGGAGGGGGGAAAGACAGGCTATTTAAGCAGATGCAGGTTCCATATGAGACACTTTACAGGTTCTTTATCCCTACTATAATGTGTTAAAAGCCCATTGTTTTCATTGAGACCTTTTGAGATGGCCTGAAACCTCTTGAAATGTATGTAAATTCAGCAATCTCCCATTTGATTGTACTAGTAAAATTTTGTTCCAAAACTGCTCTTTGAAATTTATAAAGGAACATCTTGGGAAGTTAAAATGCTGATATTACTCTGTCTTTGTTTTCAGTTATCATGTCAACTGCTGGCAGATTATGGCATATATCATATTAAAGAAAAATCATGAGAAGATGCTTGGGAGACTAAACTTTGGTATAAATGTATGTCACATGCAAGAACTTCCCCTCCCTTTTTCCTCCAACCTCATTTTAATTTCAGTCTTACAATTCAGTTCATCCGTTCTACACATCTGATGAAGTAAACTGTACTCCACAAAAATACATTTTAATAAAATGTGCTACTGTGAAAAGTCCAAATTTTAGAAGTGCTTTCTAACATTACATGTAGCTTTTATAAAGGGAACTACAGAATCCAAAGGCCACTCTCGATGATGTCTTAAGGAGACCAATTTCCTCTCAACCTGCTGTTTCCTTAGACTCACAAAATCTGCTCTGTGGGGTGGGGGATGATCCTAAGCAAATTTGGGCAGGAAACAGGATGCATGAGCAAAACCCTACTTCTTTAATTTCATTCTTTCTCTTCATCAGCCAAGCAAATCTATATACTTCTTGGCCTCAATCCAATCTTGTGACTTCTGATTGTGCTATGCTAGTTTTCTCTCTCCTTTCCTCTCTTCTGCAAATCCCTGCATAGCCCAGTTATGTTTCTAAAGTCAATAATTTGGGACACTGCAAATAGGAAAGGGAATCTGATCTGCCAATGGCATTCAGTTTACTGGTAGAGACACTATAATGCACTGTAACAATTTTGTTAAGAACAAATAATAATCGTTGCTAAATTATAATGTTTTGATTGAGAGCTAATAAAATGCTGTGCTCCTAAATTACCTTAGGTCACAGAAAGTGAGACCACTTATCCAGTTTGGGATGATCTTTAAAAAGCTAAGAAGAATTAAACATTCTTAGATGGGAATCTACCAGGAACTTCTATGGCTACTGAGTATACTGGCAAGGCAAAAAAAAAACATGGTAAACTGCTTATTTCCTGCTGCCAAGAAAACAACTTGAATGTGCCCATCTAGTCACCAAAAAAAAGAGCTTGATTAAACAACTTGCTAAGAATTAATTAATTAAGAACTAGGAACTAAGCTAGAATTAGATTCCAAACTGAGCAGGAATAAGCCTGGACAATTTTTATATATTTTAGCTTCAACCGCTAATAATTTCTGTGGTTCTAATATCATTATGGTTTGAATACGTAGCCCTCGGACATTAACTATACAACTTAAGTAAAACACCGTCTCTTTTAAAGCAGGAATGAGAATTTAGCATTTCATGTTTCTACTAGGAAAAAAATATGGTTTTGGCCATGGAAATATTCAAATATTTTATTACAATCCAATGCTTCTCATTAATTCAATATTAGGCTACCACATTTCTTTTGTTTGGATTCACCTGGCATTTATTACTGTAAATACTGTACCCCGTCTTTTGTCTTATTCAAGTGTTCACACGGAGGATATCAGAGAAAAAAACTGAAAATCACAACACTGCTACAGAATTGGGAAGATTCAGAACAATGCAAATTTTAAATCTGGATCAGTTTCTGCTTATTTTCTATATTATGACAATGCAGCTTAATTGTATGAACAAGTCTTCAGGCTATGGCCATTATTTTACTCTTCATCTATTTTTTTCTATCGTATTGATAAACATGATGAAAATGCTAAATGCTAACCATCTGCTACCTTACTTTAAATAATTTTATTCCTTCATTTCTTAAATTTAATTTTTGCTTTGCTGAGATGATATCTTCAATTGATGATATTGATGATATTCAAGGCCCCAATAAGCTAATTTTTATTCACTCCCTTAACAATAATCAAGTTGTATTAATTCTATACTGGAAGAGTTCAATCAGAAATCTATGCTAACCATAATTTGTTTTAACAAACTCAAGAGGATTAAAACTATTTTTTTAATATTGCTAAGCTTCACAATGGAAAAATAATGGCTACTATATATAAAGAAGTATTGTAAAAACAAGTATAATTATACTAGGAGTTTCAAACAGCGTAAAGTTTAAATAGGACTAATATATTTTAAACAGTGTATTAAATATGCAATAAGGTATATGATGAACTGCAAGGTAATTATCTATTCATACAGCTGTAATATACATCAACTTTTGCTAAGTAATGGCCAATGATATAGTTTGGCACTATGAGAAAATTCAAATTCAATTAATAAATACAGAAATAAATTAATAACTTTCATTTAATCTGACCTGTATAACTAATAAGTTAAAATATTCCTGTTTATGCCTTGATGAACAGGCAGGAATATATATTCATATTCTAAATATAAATGTATTGTAAATGTACAGTAACTGTTAATTATTGCCTAAATTATTGATAAGATACAGCAAAAGTTTTATAAAAAAAGAAAGCATTTTTATAAAATCTAATTTTAGAAATCAACACATACATATCTTGCCTAATGCTAATCAATATACTTTTAATGTTTTTATTTAGTGAAAATTATTTTAGAATACTTGTTCAAGTTTCAAAAACTCAGAAGGAATCTGTCAGCATTTTTTCTGGCTAACAACTTTTATTAAAAGGCACAAGCTTTCAAGAGCTGCAGCAATATATACTGCAAAATAGCTTCCACAGTATGTGTGAGAAACACTTCCTTAAAATAATATATTATTCTTATTCTTGAGCCTAACTCTTAAATAATGCCAGTCAAATCTGAGTCCTGACATTTTCTTTCTCTGAATAGCTTATCTTTAAAGTGATATGCAGGCTTAGTCCCGTAGTACCCCAAGGCAGCAGTCAATTCACTTAAAACTTGTGAACACTTTCTATTTTTCTCTGTCTATTTATTTTGATGTGTATATTATTCTTAGCTAACTTCCATCATATTTCATGAGTTGATCTCATACCTTAAAAGATTAGGCATTCCCACCTGGAACTATTCACAATGTATAGCATTGCATAACCTTCTTCGTCTTCTAGTCTTCTATTCTTATGCATTATTAATAGTAGCATTCTTTCTTATTTAATGTATAACTACAACTTTCTACAAGGCTATGGTTGATAGAAGCCTACTGTCTGTCATGCTTCTTTCATTACAGTCAAAGGAACTGAATGGTTCATTATCTAACACTCTGCTGCCATCTATTTGACAAAAAAGAAAACATCTCCGTCAATGCCCTGTTTTGAAAAATATAATCTTGAATCAAACGAAAACAAAGAATGTAAAAATTTCTACTGGCATCCTCTGTTTAAATATGTCCTTCAGTGAGAATGAGACAAAGACAAATGTTCTTGTGACAACATTTACATGTTACTTTCATATTTACTGGCATATTGCATCCTTAGTATTTATGTTATAGTAAAGCAAATTTTAAGCCTGAGGAAGAGAAGAATTTTTTTTAAAAAATTATACAGGTATTTCTTCCTTTCTTTCTCTTTCTGTCATGTCACACAAATAAAAACACATTTTAAACTTTTTAAAATCCTAGTTATTTAATTTCACATAACTAATAGGTATTTATTCATTATACCAAAATCCAATTCCCATTTGAAGTTATTCTCACCGAAGTAAATATTTAAAAAATTACAACCTTAGATGGTCAATACTGTGGTTTGGATCCAGACATGCTCATTTATTTGTAAAAAAACCCAAGGTTTATAAGAAGCTCCTCCCAGAAAATAGGGAAGGAGATATTTTTTGTTGATTGCCACTTTCAGCCAGCTCCCAGCAGCATTATATATCATAGTGCATTGGACTGTTACTTGATCCCCCAAGTAGGTTTTCAATGGGTAAAGGGGGAAGAGAGAATTAGTAAAAAATAACTGTATTTTCCCATGCCCCCTCCCCTTTCTCTCTTGAGCAGAAACACTGCCTGAATAAAACAGGGATGCAATGGATCACATTGACAACAATACATTGACAATATATTGTTGTCAATATATTGACAACAATATATTGACAACAATATCCATAGCTTATATATCTAATATGCTAGTTTTTCACTGATATTTTATCTTCAAATAGGCATCATTTCCATTCTGTAAATGGAAAAACTCTAAGCTTAAGGGCATTTTCTGGCCCTTGTATGAAGTAAAACCTTGGCTTATAACTAATAAAAATCTTTCTGCCAGATTCTAGTATCAGATACCATAAGGAAATATTCCATCCCTTGAATATAAAGAGTCCCATAGCAGCTTATATGATCAATAACAAACTATGATCATTTCCAATCTTATATGATTTTTCAATTATTATGCAAGTTGCTTGGAAATGTTCTTTTATTTGGAATTTAAACTTTTCTTTATATTGGAAACAAATATTTAGTTTGAATTTAAACAAATAAAATGCATACTTTTGTTTTAAATAATGCTTGCCCTAGGAAAAAGTCATGAAAGTAACAGTTTCTATAAATATATATTTTTTAAAAAAACACCAGAACAGTTAAAGAAGTTTGTTTTATCAATAACTGGGTGTATACTTTAGGGGATCTGTAAAGAGAAATACATTTTTTAAAAATTAATATTTTGATATATTTTATAATGCTGATTGATTGTTCAATAGTCTTTTAAACTAAATCACTTATAATGATTGTTACAAGTAGGAAATAATAACCATTCGATTATTCATATTTTAATATAATGATTAATTGAAATTTAGTCTTTTAAACTAAATCACTTATAATGATTGTTACAAGTAGGAAATAATAACCATTCGATTAATCATATTTTAATATAATGATTAATTGAAATACTGTATATATGTTTGTATGTATGTGTGTATAAGCACCTTAGACATTAATTATAATGAAGAAATAGCAATTAATATATGTGGATTTGTGAAATATTTAAAGCAAATATTTAAAACAAAACTAATCCGTAATCAAATTCAACACTGTCTGAAGGAGAAAAAAAGCACTTTGAGGAGTGCCTGCTTGGGCAATGGGAACTAGAACACAAAAGCACTGCATGATCCTTAAAACAGATGCAGATATTTTAATGAATCACAAGTGGATTCTCTATTTGCACTTTGCATGCTCCGAAGCACCTCCTCAGAATCAAAGATGACGCTCTCTAGCGACAGATAGTCCTCAACTTAAGACTACAGTTGGAACCAAAATTTCTTGTCATTACGTGATGTGATCGTAAAGCGCGACGGCACGTGATCAAATCGCTTAGTGACAGAATTCCCTGTTGCCATCTGTAAGCAAATTCTGTTGGCCATTAGTGAGGACCAATCCAAGCTAGCCCTGTCCCTCCCAGCCCTCAACCTCAGTTAGGTAAGGGCCTGCCTTGAACTCCCCCCCCCCAATCTATTGGTCCCCTATCCTGACCTTTTGGCCATCCTGGATCCTCCCTTCTAGGCCAGAAAACAGCCTCAGGATTATGTGGCTTTGGGCTGCTTGCCACGTTCTGGCTCAGGGGTTTCTTGGCATGCAGTGACTCTGAGGCCACAAGAAGCCCCTGAGCTGCAGCACAGCTGAAAGCCAGAGCTACCTCACTATGGCCCAGCAGCACAATGCCAAGCTTCAGCCATCCTGGAAGCCCCAGCCACCCCGGGAAGCTCCCATCGCTGTGGCATGAAGCTGCAGCTGCCTCAGGAAGCCCCAGTTGCCCCATTCCAGCTATGGTCAGAAGTTAAGGACTATCTGGGGCATTTCTTTTGATAGATTACTCACTAAGCTGCATTAAAATTAGGATTTATAAGTGAAGTATGTACCTTTTCTCTTTTATCTGGTGGTTTTGTTTATCTTCTGCAATAATGTAGAACATAATTATCTACTCTAAAAGTTATTTTCCTCTGAATTTGTGATTAAGAACTTTATCCATTTTCCCTGGACTTCGATAGACTCATTCCAAAAATGATTTATCTTTGTTGGTTTCCTACAGGAAACCAGACCAACATCCTATTACTTTATTTTCCTTACTTTTAGCAGAAGTCACATAAAATTAACTGGAAGGGGAAAACCTATTCAGCCAGTAGTGTAGAAACAATAAGACATCAAAATGAAGAAAACACTGGTTAAGCTTAGACTAACTGCTAATGATGTACTGCGCCACTATAAAATAATAACTATATATGAAAGCTGCACGAAGACACCAAAATCACAAAAGACAAATAAGATTTAATGTGGGTACAATTGTTAAGTCTCACACAAAATATTAATAAGCCCCAAATTTTCTTATACTGAATTTCAGTTTTATTTGAACTGCTATCGTAAGATGGCTGGTTTTTGTATTTGGGAGATTTTGGTACCTTCAGGTCAGTTTGGATTTCAGGCAACTGCCTGGATAAATTTGTGCAGTTTTCTTGGCAATGTTTTAATAAGTGGTTTATCATTTACTTCTTCAAGGGCTAAGACTGATCCAAAGTCACCCCGCTTACTTTATGCTTAGAAAGGACTGGAATTCAGTCTACCAGTTTCCCAATTCATGCCTTTAACCACTATACTAGACTGTCTCATAAACTGTGAACTACTTTAGGAACTTGAGTTATAAAATATAATAACATTCAAACAGGTAAGCATCACCACACAACCACCCGTATTTAACAACTGTCATAGGAAACACAAAAAAGTCCGAATAGTGGACATTGCAGTATTTGGAGATAGCAGAATGGAAGAGAAAGAACGGGAGAAAATCACAAAATACAAAGACTTGTAAATCAAAGTGGAAAGACAGTGACAAAGCAAACAAAGATAGTACCAATAGCAATAGGCAACTTGGGTGCAATTGAAAAAACATCTGGAGCATCACTTGAACACCATTGGCATTGACACCTGTCTATCCCAGATCCTTAGGAAGGTGAATAAAAATGCCAAATCTACTGTGACAAGTCATAATAATAGACATTTTGAAAATATTGCCAGATCCAAATACTTATTAGCAAAACTTTTGAAGATTAAGAAGTACAGTACTGCTTACATTCCAGAAAATCAAAAGGCAACAATGATGAGAATTATTACTATTACTGAGTAACAGAAAAGTATCAATTATGAATGTATATATGTATCAAAACACAGAAACACACAGAAATACACATGTACACAGCTAAAAAAACACAAAAGACAGCAAAAGTATACTTTTATCTTCATTCCTCATCTTGTGGCTAAATACAGAAGAGGTAGTAATGTGGGAATTTATCTTGTTTAATTTTATATCACTCCTCAACTCTTTCAAATAATTCAAATCAGTTACATGAGAATAAAAGAAAACAAAGATGAACAGAAAGAACGAACAATACACACACACACACACAATGTTAAAGAGAGTTTTGTAAACAATTTTGCACAGAGTATTCATGAATTTGCTTAGATCTCATGAATTCAAAAGCTGATCTATCAAGTAGGGCATTCAAATGCAGTCATGGGTTGAAGGGGCAGTGGAAATGACACGTACAAGAAACCCTCCTGCAAACAGAAGTGTCAACTGTGTGCTCTGATAAGTCCTGGCCAACATTTACAAACAAAAAGAATGTTGGATTGGATCCAAACCTGTTTGAGTGGAAGGGATTTCAACTTGGCAGAATATCCTACCTATGACTAATCGTGTCCCTCTTGCACTGCAATATACCATCCAACATGCCATACCTTTCTGAATATTCTAACATTCAGGAAAAGCAATTGGAAAGGAATATATGGTTGGGATACAGATAGGACAGAAAAGCCTTCATGCGCAAACAGAACTACTCAGCTGGAATTCAACCTATTATCTTTTATTTCTATATTTGAAAAATTTAATTTAATTCTTCTTAGGTGAACGCTAAAGAAAACGATGATTGTACTTGTCTGATGTGAAACTAAATTCTTTCTCAGAATATATGAAGCAAATATAGGCTTTCCATTAAAAATCAACACTAACAAGCAGGAGGCAGTTCCTGGGCCCAGAAAGGTAAACAGGGTTAGGCCTGATTAATATTTGTACAGAACACTAACTACCCGGGAAGCCCAGAACTATAGGTTTGACTGCAAAGTTGCAAAAACATCTATCAAATATAAATGTGTCTGGATAAGTGGCCAAGAGTTCGGCTTGATTTGATGGCAACGTTATTTAAGCAATAATTTAAATTAATTATAGTAAATCATCACTGTCGTCATTAACATCATCCCTGAACAACAGTAAGAGTAACGTTCTTCTCATTCCTTTAACTGATTACGTTTATCTCTGGGCTTAAAACTTTTTACCAAGTTAATTGTTTTATTGTATTGTAACTGACTACAGGGGTTATTTATACAATAGAAATTGGAAACTTTGACATTGTGATGATCTAGATAAATTAAACCTTTAAATATGATTAAAAACATGTTTAATCAATGCTAAATAAAAGTTCTAAGATGTTAATGAATGGAAGATTGTTTAACTTGTGTAACTGATATTGATAAAATTGATAAAAAGTTGCAAAATGCATTACATTATTTTATAATATTAAGGTTTAGATTTTTAATCTTAATATTTAATACTAAGGTCTCCCACTGTATTATTTTTTTTTCTTCTAAAGTCTGTGCTTAAAACTTTGATGATCAAGAAGCAAAAGACAAGAGAAAGATAAGGTTGCAAATTTCTCAGTGGCCAAAGGTTGAAAGGTAAACGGGAGTAGAATAAAGTGGTTTGCAGAGCTTCAACTTCTGGAGAAGGGAAGAAATCCACTCCAGTGCAGTGTATGGCCAATGGAAATCAGAGACCCTACAAGGGCACTCTCTTCAGAGAAGTATCAAGCCCACCGCTTTGTTGAACAAATGTACTTGCTTTGTCATTTCCAACATGATGGAATGGTATTCCTTAACAAATTGGAAATCTATCTCAGTTTGCAGACACTGAATATATAATTCTTTATTGTTTATATCAATGTATTTTATAGAAATAATGTTCATGGATATTTAAAGATTATACCTATATTTAAATAACAAGAAAAGTTGCAAGGAAAAAAGTGTTTAAACACAAAGGGCAGTGCTGAAACAAAAATAATTGCAAAAAGTGAAAAAGGGTGTTCTATATCAGAGGTCCCAACCTTTTGGGCACCAGGGACCGGTTACGTGGAGAATTTTCCGCAGACTGGAGGGGGCGTGGTTTTGTGTGCTGCCTGCATCCCGCGGATGGGGCTTTGCTTGTTTGTGAGGCCTGGTTGCTGGCATGCCACGGCCAGATACCCGGTCCACAGACCGGGGGTTGGGGAACCCTGTTCTAAGTCATTCAAGAATATCCTAAACTCCGACCCCGACCCCATCCCTATCCCCGACCCCAGCCCCAAACCTGACCCCAAGCCCGACCCTAATTTCGACCCTGACAACGAACCCCTACCCCGACTTTGACCCTGACCCCATCCCCAACCCCGACCCCAACCCTGACTTTGACTCCGATCCCGACGCCATCCCCATCCCCAAACCTGACCCCAATCCTAACCCTGAGCCCAACCCCAACCCTAACACCGAAATTGATCCCGACCCAGACCCCGATCCAAACCCTGACACTAACCCTGACCCTTACCCTGACACTAACCCTGACCCCGACCCAGACCCAAACCCTGACCCTAACCCCTAAACTCAACCTTCAGTTAAGAAATTAACATGACTAAATAATTCACAAGTGAGTCATCTGTCTTTGCTGTATGTATTTAAATATTTATACTCACAAATCATGCTTCTTTCTCCTATACACATGCATATACACCAACAACTGTTTGGTATAGCTTTGTTTACTTAAACCATTATTTAAGGTTTCTTTTGTATTTTTACATTCTCAGAATGTTGTTCATAAATATATGTTAAAATAAAATAAAAATGGGATCTAACAAAATAAGTAGCAACAAAAGATACTACTTTTTTCCTTCATATAATCACATGTTTATTTTGTAAGACATTTATTAATATTACTTACTTTAACATGACTCTGTGCTCCAAGGTTGTAAATTTCAGAGGGCTTAACTTCGTTGATTATTTTCACCAAGCAAGTACTATCTGTCAAATCACCATAATGTAGTTTCATATCTTCAAGTAAAAAACAAAAAAGTTAAAATTCATATAAAATTGCCATGTGTTGTATTCATTTCTATTTATACTTTCCTAATTCCTTGAAAAGTCATGCAGACATATATATTTTATTATAACTATAATTAAAGGCAGATCACAGCTTTCTAATAATATATCATACTCCAATCTTCATATTTTACTAAGTCAGACATTATTTTCTTTGAAATGTAAGTCACCGAGTGATAAATCATAGGACTTCTGAAATTTAATTTGCATTTATTAAATTACATGAGCTATTAGATTTTGTATCAACTGGTTTTCCGACAAAAATATAAAAATATGATTAAAGAAAAATTAAATAAAATGACTTATATAATACAGAAAGTCTACTGAAAACATTTGAAGTCCTATTTATTTTTAACATATTATCCTAGTTCAGTTTTGCTAAAACCATTTATGTTACCAGTCACAATATGCAAAATATATTTTCTTATATTTTTCCTGCTCTGTTAACTGGTTGCCTGAATTACTAAGGTAGAATAAGTACATGGGTAAAGTCAGGTAGCTTGTGAATATGATTAGATCATTATTACATGGCCCTCATTATCTGCAGTCTAATTATCAGATGAATTTACATATTCATGATTGATAAATAAAGAAGACAACTATAAATGTGTAAAGGTTTTCACATGTTATGATTTGGCCTTGATTTTATATGGGTACAAATGGCAGGCTTTCAGATATGCATACACAATATTTTTTTAAGAATAGGTTGTCACTTCAACCTACCTGTATCTGCTCCCTTCCTCACCTTTCTCAGTCATAGATTTTACTGGACCAGCCCACACATGAGCCTCCACGTGGCACCTGGGTTTTTTCAAAGTGACTCACTTGGCTGGTGATGGAGGAGGTTACTCGTTTGCACTACCTCACAATGGGTTCTCTATCTACACGGCTCTTTTGCCATCTTAGTGGATGGTCCTCTCAGTCAATTGCTGGATCCTTTTGCTATAGTGAGAGCCATATGGAGGACAGGAGTCACCACAAGCAATTATACAAGTAAAATGTCTCCATCTTCCATCAAGTAAGTTGCATTGAAGAAGGGGACCAGCTGCACAGGGAAGCCACATGAACTCTCATACTAGTCTGACTTAATGAAATCTGCCACATTTGAGTGAGGAGGGGAAACAAATATAGAAACATTGCTTAGACAACATCTATGAGAGGAAGATGAAGGAACTGGATGACCATTAGGCTCTAGGACCTTATCCCAATTCTCATAACCTTTCTTGTTTTTTTGTAGCTTTGTTATCCATGATTCTGGTTAAGAAAATTGTGTTGGAACAGAACCTTGGAAAATAACAGTCATCAGTATATTATTTTGTTAGAAATGGCTGATGTTAGTAACAAGATTGGTTAGCAAGCTGCCTTGCTGTAATGGCTAAAATTTTGATATCTGATCACCAAATTCATTTTACTCCTAACATTTTTTATATTGAATTCACATGGATATGCATAGAGGGACTTGATAAAAATTGCAGTTGTATGACCAAGAAAAGAATTGTGAACTAGTTCTAATTAGTCAGGGAAATGATTTGCAATATATTAACAAACCTATATTGCTATCCTAAAAAGTCTTCTTACTTTGCTTTTTTTAGGGATGATTAATGATATCAAAATTTCATGTTCTGTTCCAGTTGAAATGAACAAAAATTAACAAAATTATTTTCTAAAGTATTTTTCAAATGCTAAAAAAAAGGATAGAGGCTGCTAGACTAAAAATGATGCTCACGTGATCAATTTCCTGTTTGTTGAAATCTTATACAAACATTAGCAATAAAAACAAAATCACAATTCCATCTTACCTTTCGATGCATACTTACTTCCTTCTATGTGAGCCTGCGGGTTCTTGTAGAGATGTTCAATTCGTCCTGTGTTAAAAGAGCTAGATCTACGAACAATTCCATGTACCTGCAATTTAACAGAAGTACAGAAAACACTTTTGATATAACGTTTCACAATATCAAGATGTTGTGAGATCAGTTTCATGATGCAGAAGTGTCTGATTCAAAGACAAAACACAAGAAATGGCCGTAAAGATTCAGGAGACTGAATTATTCCACGACACAACACAATTGTCCAAATATTCTCCTGAAAAAGCACCTTTGGAACTATTGTCCAACAGTTTCTCTTGTAAGTTGAGCTCACAAATGGCTGTGCAAAAGCTACTTAATGGAAACCAGCTACATGAAAATAATGGCACCCTCTTTCTCCATGCTCTTTCTCTTGTTGAATAATCATTTCTGATTATTTCTGACAAACATCTCTAGCCTATGGAACTTGTATAACTTATATAATTATAAATATGTACTTAATTTGTACTGTAAATTTGTGCTTAATCTCTTCATGGGTTCAGATTGACATTATTTATGCAGTGTTTTTCTCTGAACAATGGAAAGAGGGAGATTTTTGCTACCTACATATATAACCAATAGAAAATTTAATTACATCTAGCCAACCCTGGCCAAACTCAGCACTAAGTGGGATTAGACCTAGACCTGGATGACAGACCATAAAGAAACCCCAGGTTTGTAAAATGGACTAGAAAAAAAATAAAATAAAAACCAAAGGCAGTGGCAAACTATTTCCATAATATATTTATAGTGAAAGTACCCAATGAAACAGATACTTTAAGTCTAGTACCGGACAGTTTCCTTGATTTTATTTCAGCTGCTCTCTTGTTCTTCCTTTTGCTTATGTTAAAAAGACATGATTTCTAAGTTACAAATATAAAAGTAGTAGTGTCACTTTACTATTATGAAATATACTGATTAATGTTAGAAGTAACAAATAACACAGAAGATGGAACTATGACAGAAACATTTTAAAGAACAAGGGAATTTTTATATTATATATATTCAGTGGTGGGATTCAAATATGTGAACAACCGGTTCTCTGTGTGGATGCCGCTTCCGCAAGTCCATTCTGGGCCTGGGCAACAAAAAAATAGCTACTGGTTCTGCCGAACTGGTGCGAACTGGCTGAATCCCACCACTGCATATATTATGTTGTTATGACAGCTAAATGGAAAAGGATCAAGTTCATTAATGAGGTACCATTTTTCAGCTGTTTATTCTGTGGTCGAACATTATGGTACCAAAATTCTAACATTTCATAATTGCTGAAACACAGTTTAATTTATTTTTTCAAGGTCCCTACCTCCCATCCTCTGAAAAATACCTTCTTTAGGAGGCATTCAAAATAAGTTAACTTTTTCCTTCTGCATCGTAACACATGAATTTAATGTAGCCTTGCTTTGCACAAGCTGCTGTTTATCTGAATAAGCAGGAAGTGTGGAAAAACAGCTATACCCTGAGGATCGGAGGGATTCCACCATTGCACTCTCCATGATAAACAGTACAATGTACTGGCATGATTACAGCTCATGTTGTGCATTCTTTTCAAACATTTTGATTTCTTATCTCACGCTGAATGGAAAACATAACCAGAGAGTGACAGCAACAAGGAAGCTCTGTCCAAATTATTCCATGAGTCTGCAGTCAGTCAGCAAGACTACTCACTCACCTCATAGCCCTTTTCCAGCAGGAACTCTGCCAAGTATGAGCCATCCTAATGAGAAGATAGGAAAATGTTATGAAAGTGTTAGGACCGTCTTATCTCTATGTGGAAGCTGTCAGCTTCGGTCATCTTAAGAATACTGTAACTCAGAAATGAACTTGTAATTAACAGGCTACAGTACATGGAAAGTTCAGTGCATTCAATCAGTTACATGTTAATCAATCAAGGAATTTAGTACTTCAAATCATGCCTTTGTTTTTCAGCATACAGAACAATAGACGATTAATTCATTAAGACTAGCTATTGTTGCCTACTTTTAATTTGTCATGTTGGAAAATGAAGTGTATTATGTAAGGAAGATAGATATCTATATATGTAAGTTTTACAACAGCTTTCTAGTCCACAATTCCTGGAGAGCAGTATGGAAATGGACTTGAAGGAGTTTAATGACCTTTTTGTAAGTTATCAGTTAAGATCAGAAAGAGAGGAGACTGTGTGGAAAAAAACTCAAGATTGCCTGGTCTTGAGTCTCTTTAGTGTAAGGGAATCTTTGTCAGACTATCAAGTAATTCTGAAATTATATCCAAAAACAATAAAATAGAGTTATAGTTCTTGTGCTATTTCCTGACCTAGTTTTGTTGGGACTGCAACACCTGTAACTAAAAGAATTTATTCTGCAGCAAAACCATTGTTAAAATCATCAAAGACCTGCAGTGTAAGTATCCCAACACAACTTTCAAATAATTCATACACATGCAAAGGGACTACACATGTGCACATACATCCACTTCCAATAAATCTAGGTAAAATTATACATGTTTTTATAGCAGAGTAATAAGGATGTTTAGCCCTGAGTAGGCCCCATTTATAGTATGCTTCACACCACATTGAGCAGAATATGGACATAGTAGAAAGCAAGACAAGTTTGCAAAAATAGAAAAATATGGAGAAGTCATGTGAATATTGCTGTGAATTAATTTTAGTTATAGATTTTCTTTTTGTATTTCATGCCCTAATTGCTTTGCCACGTTATTGTTCTTTTTCTGACCTTCCATAAAATTGTTTATATCAAAAAAGAATAGTGTAAGAGGTATACAGGTATACTTTTAGAAGCTTTTCATTATCTATAGAGTTTCTTTAATAATATAAGTAGTCCATGTTGAGCGACAATTGGAACTGCAACTCATTAAGTTAAAAAGTCTCTAAGTGAAATCTTGTTTGTGGTTAACAATCTTTCTTCAGCTTTCTTTTGCTTTACAGACCAGGAAAGTTATAAATGAGAGGACTGGAGGCAAAGTTACAAAGTCTGCAAAGGTGGGGAAAGGGAAGCAAGCAATTTCTGTAGACAATCTTTCCTTTGCCTGACCCTTCCCCCCATCACCCGCTGCAATGCGGAGAGATTGAGAGAAATGGATTTCAAGAGAGTCTTGAAAGTCTTTGACTTACAACCGGTGCTTAATAACATTCAACATTCAAACTTACAATAACCTCAAAAAGAAATTTACTTACGACCCATTCTCAAAGTTACGATTGCCACACATACTCCCTGTGGCCACATGATCGCATTTCAGGTGCTTGACAACCAGCTCGCATTTACAATTGGTTGCAGTATCTCATGGTCATGTGACCATGATTTGCAACATTTTTTTCCCATTTGCCAGCAACCATTTGCCAAACCACCACAATGGTTTGCTAACAACCAAAGTGACTATCGTAAAAAAAGTTGTAAAATTAAGTCAGGTCCCATGATTATCCACTTAATGACAGCAACAACTTATGATCGAAATTCAGGGCTCAATTGTGGTTGTAAGACAAGGAGTACCTGTACGCTGTTTGCTCTTCTCCACATCAAAAGTACTGCCATCGCATTGGAGAAAGGTCGCTGAATGCATAATCAGTAAGTGAGGACTATCTATATCACAAGTTTCTATTATTACAAATATAAAGTCCATTGACTTCCCAGAAACTACAATGTTATAAATATTTATGTGAACATTTTAAGAAAACACTTTAAACTATAAGCAGCCACTTGAAAGAAACAAAATGATAAAAAAGTATCTAATTGTTCAATTTGAAACCTGAAACATATTAAGATAGCTTTATATGAATTAATAAAATTCAAGATCATTCATTATACTACCAAAGAAGCATTGCATAAACTCAATTTGAATGAGCATATATTATACAAATCACACATATCATTTTTCATTCAGAGGGTGAATGGGGGAGGAATAAGTATGTTTGCTTCACTCAAGGCAATAACGGAAAATTAAAAATATTTTAATTTTTAACTATTCTGATTTGATCATATAAGTTATTATAAATCAAATACAAAAAGAGCAGGTTTGCAGATTACTTAACTTTTGATGCAAAATAGACCTAAACACAAAAGTATTCCATCAAATAAGGTTTTATTCTTTTCACCTAAGCTGTTTTAAACTTATGAACCTTGCTGGAACATTTTAAACTAGCTATGGCATTCATTTCCTTTGTATTTCCTTTCCAGGCTTATCAACTGACAGAAAATGACAAGATAAATAAGTAGGAAACAAGCAATTATTAGAAGCTAATAATTTCTAATTCCACAATGTTATTGCTAATTTGTTATTTAACTATTCAATATAATAATTAGGACTTACTAGATTAGAGCAATCTGTATCATTAGCCTTGATTTCTTTGCAGCAAAATGATATAGTGAACATTTTACTCAAATAATCCCACAGACTGGATATTTACAATTTCATTTTGTCTCTGGAGTTTCAAATACTCCAAATTGATCATCTTGTATATGTATTTATGCATAGCCATTTTGATTTAAATATTTAAGAAAATCCAAGACTTTTAGTTTTTGGAATTTGTAACATGGAAAAATCCACATGAACTACTACTAAAGGATGCTCCTAAAGGATTCTTTTACAGATTGCACTGTACCTTGCTTATATGTGTTTTCCAAACATTTTCAGTTGCAGGATCCAATCTGGGTCGGTCACCGGGACCAGAGGTTTTGTCTACAGAGCAGTTCTAGGTAGAGAGAAGTTCCCTGACAACGGACTCCACCACAAGTCCAAAAGCTCGGAAGAGAAAACCTCTGGTCCTGGTAACCGACCCAGATTGGATCCTGCAACTTTATCCTGGCACATGTATATTTGTCTTCATTCGTGATTTTCAGTTACTTTCAAGCGTGGGAAAAAAATGAAAAAAATTTGAGGCAAGTGCAACCAAACAGGATACAACATACAATTGCTACCACGATTTATAAAAAAAAATTAGCAGTCTCTCAATATGAACCAAAAATTGAAATTTCACTTTCTTCATTATATAATAATAATAATAATAATAATAAAGTTGGAAGGGACCTTGGAGGTCATCGAGTCCAACCCCCTGCTCAGGCAGGAAACCCTATACCATTTCAGACAAATGGCTGTCCAGTCTCTTCTAAATAACTTCCAGGTTGGAGCATTGCACCACCCCCCCCCTTCCTGAGGCAGGTTGTTCCACTGCTAAGTTGTTTCTAACTGTCAGGAAGTTTCTCCTTCATTTTCCATGTTGGCTTCTTTCTTCCTTGACTAGTTTCCATCCATTACTTCTTGTCCTGCCTCAGGCGCCTTGGAGAATAGTCTTGACCTCCCTCTTCTTTGTGGCAACCCTAGATATTTGAATACTGGCTATCATGTCACCCCTATTCCTTCTTTTCATTAACTGACATACCCAATGCAGCAAACGTTCTCTTGATAATTCTTTAGCCTCCAGTCCCCTGAGATCATCTTTGTTGCCCTTCTCTGCACTCTTTCTAGAGTCCCAACTCTTTTTTTTAGCATCGTGGTGACCAAAACTGGATGCAGTATTCCAAGTGTGGCCTTACCAAGGCATTGTAAAGTGGTATTAATACTTCACGTGATCTTGATTCTATCCCTCTGTTAATGCAGCCCAGCACGGTGTTGGCTTTTTTGGCAGCTGCAGCACATTGCTGGCTCATATTTAAGTGATTGTCCACTAGGACTCCGAGATCCCTCTCACAGTTACTACTATTGAGCAAGGTACCCCCTATACTATACCTGTACAATTGGTTTTTCTTGCCTAAATGTAGAACCTTACTTTTTTCACCATTGAATTTCATTTTGTTAAGATAGCGCCCAATGTTCAAGTCTGTCCAGGTCCTCCTGTATCTTAAGCCTGTCTTCTGGAATGTTGGCTATTCCTGCCAGCTTGGTGTCATCCGCAAATTTGATGAGTTCCCCATCTATCCCCTCGTCCAAATCATTGATGAAGATGTTGAAGAGCACTGGCCCCAGAACAGAGCCCTGGGGCACCCCACTGCACACTTCCCTCCATGTAGATGCGGTTTCATTGAGGACCACACGCTGAGTACGGCCGGTCAGCCAGCTATGAATCCATCTGGTGGTGATGCTGTCTAACCTGCATTTTTCTATCTTATCAAGTAGTAGGTTGTGATCTACTTTATCAAATGCCTTACTGAAGTCCAAGTAAATTATATCCACAGCATTCCTCTGATCCACTAATTTTGTCACTTGGTCAAAGAATGCAATAAGGTTTGTCTGGCATGATCTGTTTTTGACAAACCCATGTTGGCTTTTAGTAGTGATTTTGTTTGCCTCTAGGTGTTTGCTGATTCGTTGTTTGATTATCTTTTCCAGAATCTTCCCAGGTATTGAGGTCAGGCTGATAGGTCTGTAATTTCCTGGATCCATTTTTTTTCCCTTTTTTGAAGATGGGAACTATATCAGCTCTTTTCCAGTCCTCTGGTAGTTCCCCAGTGCTCCAGGATCTTTGAAAAATATAGTTCAGTGGTTCTGAGATCACATCTGCCAGTTCCTTGAGAACCTTGGGGTGTAATCCATCTGGTCCTGGTGATTTGAACTCGTCTAGGCTGGACAGGTGTTCACTTACCATTTTCTTGCCTATCTTAACTTGTGTTTCTATTCTGTTTTTTATGGCACTATTTTTGATGGGTTGGTCTGTTTTTTCCCTTTGTGTATAGACAGATGCAAAAAACGAGTTAAATAGTTCTGCTTTCTCACTATTGCTTGTCACCTTCTTGCCACTTTCACCCACTAATGGACCAATCATTTCCTTCATTTTTTTCTTATTTTTTACATGTTGAAAGAAGCTTTTTTTTGTTATTTTTGACTTTGGTCGCAAGCCTTAGTTCATTATGAGCCTTAGCTTTCCTCACTTCATCTTTGCAGGCTCGGGCTATTTGCTGATATTCTGACTTTGTTATGTGCCCCTCTTTCCACTTTCTATACTTGTCCTTTTTATCTTTCAATTTGGGTTCAAGGCATTCTAAAAAAGTGATTAGAGATTTATTGTTTGACAAAAAGACATTAATTAATTAATTAAATTAGACATATTGAGATATTTGTATTTACAGTAGGTTTTAGTTGTTTTTTATTGATTCTACTATCTACTTTCCATAATAACTTAGCATGCTCCCACACACATTTCTGACTCAAACAAGAATGGATGTCTTCATTTACTAGATTTTGTTGGCCTCTTAAAACACCGAGAGATTACTAAGAGAAAAAATACAACTTTATATAGACTGACCAGGGACTGTTGCTGGTATCCTTTGTTATCTTTGCAACAAAGAAATCCAGTCTCAAAATCATGAGTTAAAAATAAAATTACCAAACTTTGAGAAAAAATTGCCACAACAAGAAACATGGTATTTCCATATTGTTTGCTTCAAATCAAGACAATAAATAAAATACAGAAGTACTATGATTTCAGTGTGTTATCCTGTTACTTACAGAGGAAAATGTATGTGCTTTTCCCATTTTACTTTCTATGCCTATCTTTTTTGTCCAGCAAATAACTATCATGCATGTCATGAACTGCTAACTATTTTTGAATAATCTAGACAGACAGGACTGTCCCTTGCTAATCACAATTAATGTTGGCCTTCCCATAAACAACAAGAAGTGATGATATTAAAGAGAACAGCCATCTATTACCAGGGCCAAATTCTTGGCCATGAGTTTTTGCAAATGATAATATGAAAAGACAAAGATGAAATTAAAAATATTGTTAAGTAATCTTAAGGCAGAAAAAGGATTAATGCATTAAACTAAAGTGTTCTGCTATGCTGGACAAGTCTTCATAATTTCAATTTTACTATGTATACTTTGTGTAGAAAATATGCTGTGAAAGAAGTAGCATATTTTAGTTTTAATTTATATAGCTTGTGATTTAAGCACATTATCAAATTATGATAAATTAAACATTTACTGGGATGCAATATTGATCGAGTAAAGAGGTTTATTTGTTTTCTTAAATATGCATGGGTTTAGGCCTCAGCTTGTGTCTTTCTGATTTGGGTTCAACTTGGGCTCAATAAACTATCCCATATTATGAGTCTAGGTTTGATTTTGCTCTATTTCACACTGACATGGACATCACAAATATCATTGATATATGGACCAAATAATGTCACCAAAATTCAACTGTAAACTAGCTAATCATGACAATGCAGTTTTTTTTACAGTTTTTTTTACAAATATGGCATGCAGTCATTTTATTAAGCTCCAACTAAAAATAGGAACAAAGTTTGCTCTGTTTCAATTAATATTGCTACCACGCCTCTAGCAATCTTGGAGCCTGAAAAAAAATCTAAAAGTATTTTCATCCTTGCGCAAAGATATTGTCCACTTCAAGGGAATAAGGCATTGTAGGTTTCAGGGCGAAAGAAAAGATCCACTGTAACTTTCTTGTCTATGGGCGAGAGACACCTGAATCAATGTGAGCCTGCAAAGAAATTGTTAGAAGAACATGGCAACTAATTCAAACATTTAATATACTTTAAACTCTGTGGGGATTAAATCTCTCTATATACACAACGGGCACACACCTACACATACATACTATTAGTTTTTCATAAAGTGTTCTGCTACAAGTCTAATTATTACTGTTGGTATGCATTTTTTTTGTCTATGCTGCTATAGCAGCCATAAAGTTGGGGCAATTTCATTCATGTCTTCGTCCTTCAAAACATCTGAAATTAATGTGCATCAAAGGCTCATATTAGTCCACATTCAAAAGAAGACAACAGCTTCAGATGGCATGCTAGAATGTTTTATTTAAACATAAATAAATAAGAATAGAAAATATTCCTCAGCTTTTCTCTGTATAAAAAAATCTTTTTCAATAGACATTTCCCACAATGTGAGCCAGTACTCATAGTTTGAAACAGTTTAACCCTGAAATATATTTCGCACCTAATATGAAATAATTTGAAATAATGAGCTCTTAAGGGAAGAAATCAACTTAATAAGGCTTTGTATTGCAGTCTACCAAAACAAACAATAAGACATTTTTTCTGAAAACAAGAAGACAGAATTGATTTACTAGATGAATTGAGAACCTGGAAAGAAAAGTAAGGATAGCCTTTGAGGAGCTGGCCTTTCTTTCAGTTAAATACTTTTTATTTGGTCTTCTAATCTGTTGTGCTGAAAACACTAATTTCCATGTTTACTTCACTGGGTACAAGAAAATGGTGACATTTTCAGATTGTTTCTTGTGTTTAACGTTTCCCATGAGGGCAAGGAAATGGTGACACTTTCCAATTATCTATTATCTCCTGGAGTCCTCTTTCTTAAATTGCTCTCACTTGTCCTGCCTGTTAACTACTCACTGAGGAATCAAGTTTGAAAGTTCACTTTCCAAAGGTTTCTATAGAGTAATAAATAACCTTAAACCACCTTGGGTTCAGGGATCCCTCGTGATTCTTGGTTTTCTTTCAGCTAAACACTGATCATTTTTATAAAATAGGTGTATTCTTTGAGCTGTGAAACCATTTTTATATCTCTGCAAATAACTGAATATCTGTTTCTGTCTGTCATATAAATGTAGACAACATAATTAAATTATCTCAGAAATAAGAAAAAAATATTACAAAATGAATTCTTCATCTGCAATTAAAAAAATAACCTAGTATGGCAAATTAATTCTGGCCTCTGTCCCCACTGTAGGCCCAATAACTCATTTTCATTGGGGAGGAGATGCAGCTAGAAAAAATGAGATTGATGTCTTTGGGGATTGACATCTGATTATGCTTTTTTTAAGTTAATCATCAAGAGACTTTGTTTTATAAAACTATATGAAAGTTTTGCAAAAATTGAATATATCGTATCAGTATGGGAAGAGTGCGAACACAGTGAAAAGTTTCTTCTTTCCCTTACTCACACAAGTAATTTGTATACTCATTCAAAGACAAGCACCACTTACATACCTTATTCAGAGATAGAGTTCTTTGTGCTGGGAAGAAAGAGCTGCATCTCTTGAATGAACCCTAGAATATTGATGCATAAATAACTTGTTTTATTCTTAGGTTCAAAAAGGAAGTCTTTCCAGGTATAGATACAAAATAGAAAGGGTTTTTTCTGAGTAGAAGCATTCATTTTATGTGAATTTTCTCTGAAAAATAATAGAAGGTGAAAATATTATTTTATTTTTTATTTTGTTAGATACTATCTTGTCTTTCTCTATAAAAGGCAACTTACCCAGAAATTTTCCTTCACTTTACCCCTACAATAACAACTCTGCAAAGGTACTCTAAGAGACAGTGATTCATTGAAAATCAGAGAGTGAGTTTCCATAGCTAAGAGTAGATTTAAACCTATCTTTCTACAGCCTATATCTGACTTTGTCTGCTATCGCAGTGAAGGCAACTTTATAAATTTTTCAATTGGCTCTGTGAATTGACGACATAACGTTATCCTTGATAAATTTTTGGAGCACAATGAACCAAAGGGTAGATATATAGTTATGAAGAAGAAAACGTTTATGAAGAGAATGGTGCTCATGTAGTGAAGATATGTTTTTTGAAAAATCTAAGGGTATCTTCAAATAGCCTCATGTTGTTAGTATTTAGATCCCTTCCAAATATACTAAGCTCTGAATTCTAAAACAATTATGTTAATTTATCAGCATTCTAGTGAATAACATTAGGGAAGAGTCATGACAGTGGAAAACTCTTTATCATATGAACATCAATAATGTATACATACTGCATTGTTGAATATGATTTTTATAGGTATCATTAAAATGAATGGACTATTAGTATTCATTATCTTATTCTGGAAAATATGTGAAACACAAACAAAAAAAGGATAATAATACTTATCTTTGTGGGCGCTATACTGCAATTGAAACTGTGATACAAAGATGATTAGGGGACTGGAGGCTAAAACATATAAGGAACGGTTGCTGGATTTGGGCATGTCTAGTTTAATGAAGAGAAGGACGAGGGGGGACATGATAGCAGTGTTCCAATATCTCAGGGGCTGCCACAAAGAAGAGGGAGTCAAGCTATTTTCCAAAGCGCCTGAAGGCAGGACAAGAAGCAACGGATGGAAACTAATCAAGGAGAGAAGCAACCTAGAACTAAGGAGAAACTTCCTGACAGTTAGAACAATTAACCAGTGGAACAACCTGCCTCCAGAAGCGGTGAATGCTCTATCACTGGAAGTTTTTAAGAAGAGACTGGACAGCCATTTGTCTGAAATGGTATAGTTTCCTGCCTGAGCAAGGGGTTGGACTAGATGAATTCCAAGGTCCCTTCCAATTATTATTATTATTATTATTATTATTATTATTATTATTATTATTATTATTATTATTATTATTATTATTATTATTATTATTATTATTATTATTATTATTATTATTATTTTTATTTATTATTATATTTATTTATTATTATTATTATTATTATTATTATTATTATTATTATTATTATTATTATTATTATTATTATTATTATTATTATTATTATTATTATTATTATTATTATTATTATTATTATTATTATTATTATTATTATACCTGAGTGATGTCCCAGTGATTGAGCTTTTTGTCTGAGGATGATTCAGTGATATAAATATTTCTGTCAAACTGGATTTATGTTCAGTACAATCTGTTTCATTTTACAATAGCAATATTGAATTTTTTCCTGGGGTATTGGTAATTCAGTGGTGGGATTCAAATATGTGAACAACCGGTTCTCTATGTAGATGCCGCTTCTGGAAGTCCATTCTGGGCCTGGGCAGCAAAAAACTAACTACCGGTTCTGCCAAAGTGGTGCGAACTGGCTGAATCCCACCACTGTGGTAATTGATTCTGCATAGCTATTATCATGGAGATTCAGTTTTTGCTCTGGGCAAGATTGCTCTGAAGGAAGGTATAAACAGCATCAGTCTTGTTATGGCTCCTTTGTGCATGCTCTTTTTTCTGTTCATGAGAGCTACCAGGTACATTTACATCAACAGCTAAATATAGACACATATTTACCTTTGTGGGCTATGAGAATCAAATATTAATGGTAGTTGTCTTATTTCATTTACTCCTGACATTTTTTAAATTGATTTAAAGTGCCTCTGATGAAATAGCAAGAGTGACAAGCCTCAGGACACATTTCAAACAATATAGTTAGGAAGGTTCCCAGTGGAAAGAAACGTAAATGAGTCTTCATAAATTGCTAGCTGTTTATCTTACAATGTGCATACATGACCTACTTGATCAATATATTTAAATGTGATGCAATGGTAAAAGTCAGTGAAAAATCACATCATATCAAATCTTACAATGTTAAATTACAGATGGACACAGACTGGGCTGATCAAAAAAAAGGGCAAGTAGATGTCTAGATACCTAGCAATGTCAATCTTCTGTAGATATAGACCTCTACCACATTCATATGAATACTTGATTTATATATAATTATGTTCAAATATTTAAAAATGAGATGAAATACATGATTTTAAAAAAAAGATGAAATATGATATGTAATTTGCTTAAATATACAATTAGATTCACTTGATTAATGCAAATCTAAGTTCATACTTGATAGGCCTCATGACTAGAAGAGACATGATTAATATTGTGCATTTGCTTCTTTATCATCATTGCTGATATATAGTACTATATGTGTGAGTTTGTGTGCGTATGAGTGTGAGAGAGAAAGAGAAAAGAGGTTTAATAAATCACCAGACCTAATGGATTATACAACAAATGAAAACTGCAGTAAGTTAGAAAAGATTCTAAAGCATTGATTGTTATCAATTTCTCTGAACATTTGTCTCTGTCAGTATGAAACTGACAAATGTTTCAATAAGTAGCTCTGGTACTTAGAGACACATAAAGTTACCTGAATATACATTTGAAATAGGCCTAAGATTCAATTTCAAAGCGGGATCAGGATAGTGACAATACAAAAGGGCAATCATATGCAAAGTAAAATTGTAAATAATTTGTATATAATTTAATCAAGGATTTTAAAGGTTATATTTCTATTATTATCAATATATCATTTCTTGGGGTGAGTGGTGAGGATTTGATATGCCAAAATATGAAAATATAATAAATAGCAAAAATAATTTCTGAATCTAGAGTCACTAAAATCACTAACACTAAAATGTTAAACGAATAATTTTGTTTTGTAAATTAATGCAGTCACGATTATAGTTACTAACATTGTGTTTTGACCAGTCCAATCTTCCCCCCAAAGCCTATCAACTCTCCAAAGAGGCCTCAAGATTTATTTGATTTAATTTTAACTTGTCAATAATATCTAAACTGTCCTTTTTCAACTTTTTTTTTAAATTGGAGCAATTTTTTAAATAATTGTCTGGACTCAGGGAGCCCCTGCATAAAAATCATTATACCTACAGATCATGGTACATTAGCATCATCAGTAAGTCAACTTGTAGCACATAGAGAAATCCAATGCATTGTGCAGTCTGTGAAATTAAAACAATTTTTTTTCATGATCTTTCAGAACTCCAGCCTGATAAAACCTGATCTATAGCTCTCTTTTGGTATTGCAAAACTTGTCAAATTTAGCACTCAAACAGTAGGTATGACTCTAAATTACAAATGCATTCATATTGCTCTAATAAGGTTTGGGTCAAGGTTTGAAAACAATGCAGATTTTTTCTTTTATTATTTTATAATAAAGATATATTATTTATATCTACTATTATTTATATAAATTTGCTTGCAACAAATATGGCTTTAGGAAGGAAGTATAATTTATTGCCTCATTGGATTTCTTTCTCCCAAATTATGTTTCATTTTATTTTCATTTTCTAAAAACAAAAACTGTTCTCCTTTTTCAATTTTCAATTATTTTTTTTACAAATCTTATTAAGCTTCAGCATTTTTTTTCCAATTTTCAGGTGTTCCAATATTAAAACAGTATCCAAAATATTTTAAATTAATCATTCCTTTAATAGGAGTCAACTTGGAATGATTAAACCAGGAGATCATGAGTTTTTAATTTTAGTTTAATTTTAATTGGTCATCATTGGGCTACTCACTTTCTTTCATTTGTAGGATGAGTGCCCTACCTTTCATATGCATAATTAAAAGAAAACTTAATATAGATAAACAGTTAACTGGAATTGAACACCATGATGGAATTCAATACTGAGTTATGCACAAATGATGAATATGTGATTGCTAAAATATATAAACTTTGGTTGAGATTTGAAACTGAAGAAGAAATAATTAAAGAGTACATGATAAAGTTGGTTAAGAATTTTGGTTTTATACAAATGAATCAGTGGGAAAGAATATGGATAAAATGATTGAAATTCACATTGTGTTATGCCATTAGTGTATGATACTAGAGAAATTATTTAAAATATATAAAGGTACTTCCTGTTAATTCTGGAAATAGAAAAAACATGAAGGAACATTTTATCATGCATGAAAAAGCAGAAAAATATTGTATAAAAATATGTAGACAGTACTTGTACCAATATTTAAGGGGCTGCCACAAAGAAAAGGAGGTCAACCTACTCTCCAAACCATTTGAAGGTAGGACAAGAAGCAATGGATAGAAACTAATCAAGGAGAGAACTAACCTAGAACTAAGGAGAAATTTGTTGACAGAATAATTAATCAGTGGAACAGCTTGCCTCCAGAAGCTGTAGGTGCTCCAACACTAGAGGTTTTTAAGAAGACATTGGACAACCATTTGTCTGAAGTGGTATAGAGTTTCCTGCTTGAGCAGAGTTTGAACTAGAAGACTTCCAAGGTCCCTTCCAACTCTGTTATTCTGTTATTTAAGATAATAAAAAAACAAATTTAATTATTAATATTCAGATGAAACTACAACTTTTCATAGGAATATATGGATAGTCAATTGGAAAAGACTCAGAGCAGATTGGTTTTGTATATCATAACAAAGCAAGACTATAATATGCACAACACTGAAATGCTGAATACTGAAACACCTACAATGGAGGATTGGATTATGAAAATGGCAGAATTAGCAGAAATGGCAAAACTGACCTGTTTGATCAGGGAGAGAAATTTATGAACTTTTTGAAAATATAAAAAATGAAATGGTGATTTCTACTCTTGCTGATTAAAAAGGTTTAACTTTAAAGAGATAAATTTGTAACTGCTGGAAGTTGCTTCCTTATCTTTTTCATTTTCTATATTGCTCTTCATACTTTTTCTTTAATCCATTTTTTTCTTAACTGTTATTTATATATTTTCATGTGTAACTTTTATTTCTGTAAAAATTTCTAATAAAATATGTATTGTAATTTTAGTGAAAATGTATACCATTACTGAAGCAATTTCTCATGCCATAATGGCCTGTGGGCCATGAAGACAAAAAGACGAATACTGTGTTTCAATAAAATTATAGGCTGTGACCCTCTCTTTATTTTGTCTCAAACTTTCCTGTGGTACAGTAGTAGCCTAATAAATTTGCCAACTACTGCAAAAAAACATACCTTTGTATCTGTTAAAAGGTTCTACAATGTAACCAACATTTGAGGTTATCTCTAAGCTGTCCATATTCAGCTCACTTTCTTTCAATGCCTTGTTGATTTCATAACAAATGATAGCAGGAAGAGATTTGTCGACCTTTGCCTTCTGATTTAAGTTTTTACCAAAGGATTGAACTAGTTTCTGTATTCTTTCTGATTAGGTTGAATGCTCTTCACCCCCTGTCAAGTCAGTCTGAAGGAAATATGTCAATGAAGCAGGAATCATGCTTGAACTTTGTAGGCTCTCTGATATTAGCTCATATTTGTAAAGCAGCCTCTTTGACAGTTCCTTGTACGTCTTTTGATGGCTTCTAGCATCATCTATAGCATTTGATGTCCTGCTTAACACAATGTGATATATTCAAATATTTATTGTTTACTGAATAAATGTATGCATTCAGTTTAAAATGTTGTTTGTATTCTTATGAATACATCCATTTTTGAATCATCTATCAATGATAAGAAAAAAAGAACGTGGTTTGCATTCACTGTACATTGCAGTAAATTTATGGTGTACAGATTAGAAACATCTTTAAGTATTTTCAGACAACAGCTAATTCACATTGACTAATGAACTTCTCACCCCTTTATTCAGTACTCTTTTAAGTTAGCATTAGATTTTACTTCTAACTTTTCATTGCAGACCTGGCAGACATATAATGCCTACAGAAGGAAGAAGAATTGTTTCTGTTCTGTTTTCTGCTTGGTTCAGCACTGAAGAGGCAGCAATAGGAACAAGTACTTCTTTATTGAAGGTCAAAACAGAAACTAACAAACATTGCTCCACCCCTATTTATACATTTAACTTTGGGCGGCGTCAGCCAATGAATGCACCGTATCTCCCGCTCAAATGCATGCTAACAAGCTTGTAGACAGGAAGTCTGGCTGGCAGGCCACGTGGTCTGCTAACGGTTCCTGCACAATCCCAGCCACCTGCTTCATAATTCAACTCAATACATTAAACCCTTCCCCCCTGGCTCTTTGACATTTACAAAGCATTGTTTGGTTGTCAAAGACTACACACATTCAAAAAGGCACACTGGCACTCAGTGTTACATAGACCGGATATTGCTCCGTTCAGCATCAAGAATACTTAAGCATTTCAGTTTGTAAGAAAACACATAAGCATTCACATTTCAAAAGATCATACATAAGCATTTACATTTCAAAGAACCATACATAAGCATTTTTAAGTTGCAGTAAAAATACATAAGCATTTTTAAGTTTGCAATGCCAAAAACCTTACGTAGTCCTTTAAATATTTTGGTGGGCCTTTCGCCCGCTCCGAACATCTCGGAGCTGCTGCTAGCTCCCGATCTGCAAGCTCGCCTGCCAGGCTCGGCAGACCGGGGCTGTGTGACCTGTCCGACATGGGTAGAGCCGATTCATGAAGGCTGGCCTGTTCCGGTAGACCCAAGCCTGTGTCCATTTCTCCTTGGCTGGCCTGTTCTGGTAGGCCTGAACCAGAGTTCCGTGGTGGCGTAGAATCCACTGGATCAGCATGAAAAGCCGATTGAGAGCAATGTCCCATGGGCACAATGCCTGAGTTAGGAGCAGTCCCATTCAGCGATCGCAATGTCCCGCTTTCGCTGAGAGAGTCTGAAGCACGATCGTAATCGTGTTCCTCCTCCCCCCGAAGAGCAGAGCCAGGAGCGGAAGAGTGGCATGGCAACCTCCAACACAGCTGGTCAATGTGCCTGCGGAGCACATGACCGTCTTCCAGGACCACTTCGTATGAGAGCGGCCCTGACACCTTGCAAACCACAGCTACCACACACAGTGCCCCTTGTCCATAATTGCGTGCCCAAACCGGATCACCCACTTGCAAGCGCCTCGGTGCCTTAGGCTGCGGCACTTGTGAAGCAACCCGGTCTGGGTGCAAGTGATCCAGCTTTGTGATCAGGTGTCTCCCCCATCTTAACTCAGCTGGGCTTTTGCCCGTAGAAGTGCAGGGCATTGTGCGTTGGCAAAGTAGGAAGTCTGCCAACCTCTGATGCCAATTGCCAGTTGTGATCCTCTTCAGGGATTCCTTTGTGGTTCTAACCATGCGCTCTGCTTGGCCGTTAGAGGCCGGGTGAAAAGGAGCCGAAGTGGCATGCCTAATCATATTCGCCCTTAAAAAGGACTTGAACTCCGCAGAAGTAAATTGAGCTCCATTTTCGGAGACTATGACATCTGGAAGCCCATGCGTGGAACCTGAATGGTTTTGATGGTCATTGTAGTGGACACTGGAACAACCTCCAGCCACTTAGAGTGACTGTCCACAACAATGAGGAAGAGTTGCCCCTGAAAGGGGCCAGCAAAATCAATATGAATCCTCAACCAAGGGGCTTGTGTGGTCTCCCATCTATGTACAGGAGCATGTGGCATTTCTGGCCTTGACTGCTGGCAAATGAGGTATCTGTGTACCTGGGCCTCGATATCTTTATCGAGCCCAGGCCACCAAAGGTAGCTGCACATGAGTGCCTTCATCCGGACTATTCCCTCATGGAGAGAATCAAGGATCCTAGTCCTCAGTGAGGTCGGGATTACTACCCTACTGCCCCAGAATACAACCCTTAAAGGTGGATAACTCATGCTTCCTTTTCCAAAAGCTCTGGAAGTTAGGGCCAGGACACGTGTCAGGCCATCCCATGAGCACACAGTTCAACACACGGCTCAACGTGCTGTCAGAAACTGTTTCTGCAGCAACATCCCCTGCATGCAGGGGAGACTCCGGCAAGTCCTGGATAGCCAGGATGTGGTTGGCTGGAGCAGGATCTGACTCCAATAGTGGTAGAGGAAACCTACTAAGGCCGTCTGCGTGGCCCATTTCTTTACCTGGTTTGTGAACCAGACAATAGTCATAAGCAGATAGGAATATTGACCACTTCAACATTCTAGGAGAGATGATCTGGGGTGTCTGCTTGTTCATGGTGAACAACCCCAAGAGTGGCTTATGGTCAGTGAAGACCGTGAAATGGCAGCCATACAAAAAGTCGTGAAACTTTTTGATGCCAGCCACAATGGCCAATGCCTCCCTATCTATTTGCGCGTAATTCCGTTCCGCTGAAGAGAGGGTCCTGGAATAATATGCTATGGGAACTTGTGTTCCATCAGCTTTAAGATGGCTTAACACAGCTCCAATCCCATACGGGGATGCATCGCAAGCAATGCTGATTGGAAGCTGCTCATTAAAATGAGCTAACACCGCATTTGATGACAGCAATGCTTTAACTGCTGCAAAACTTCTCTCATGGACACTTGTCCACTTCCATGGGGCCTTCTTGTCCAAGAGCCGGTGTAACAGCTCTGCCACTCCGGCCTTGTGGGGGAGGAAAGCATGATAGAAGTTAAGGAGTCCCAGGAAGGCTTGAAGCTCTCCCTTCGTCTTGGGACTGGGAGCCTGCTGAATTGCTTTGAGCTTGGATTCAGCAGGATGAATGCCTTCGGCATCTATACGAAACCCCAGGAATTCTGTGGAAGTGACCCCAATTTTGCATTTCTCCTGTTTGAGCTTCAGCCCCACTTTGCGGAAACGCCACAAGACAGCCCGGAGCCTGTCAGCGAGGTTTTCAACTGATTCCCCTGCAATGAGAACATCATTGAAATATGGGCATACACCCGGAATATTGCGGAGTGTGCGCTCCATGACACTCTGGAAGATGCCAGGGGCTACATTAACCCCAAACTGTAACCGTCACACCTTGAAGGCTCCCCGGTGGGTCACAATGGTTTGTGCCTCCGCCATAGCATTGTCCACCGGCAGCTGCTGGTAGGCCTGGGCCAAATCTAACTTAGCAAAAATGCGACCTCCTTGTAGAGATGCCAAGATGTGGCTTACTACAGGCACCGGATAAGAGTGCTGCTGGAGAGCTTTGTTTAACGTGCATTTATAGTCGACACAAATGCGGACTTCTCCGTTGGCCTTAAGTGGCGTGACAATGGGAGTTTCCCATGGACTGCTATCAACTGGCTCCAAAATGCCTTGTTGCAACAGCTTGTCCAGCTCTGCATTGATTCTCTGCTTTAGGGCAAAAGGCACCCGACGAGGCTTAATCCTTATTGGTTCTATGGAAGGATCTAACCGTAATGCAATGGGAGGCCCTTTGTAAGCCCCTAACTCTGGGCTGAAGACATCAGCAAACTCTTTACACACCGCTGAGAGGCTCGACATTTGCAAGCTATTTACCCAGTCACTTGAATTTCCAAAGCATCAAACCAATCGAGCCCAATTAGGCTAGTGCAGTTGCCCTCAACAACTATGACTTCCAAGGGACCCTCAAAAATCCTGAACTGTACCCCGAGTGTGGCCTCCCCCTTGACGTTTACCCGGGAATTTTGGAAGTCAGTTAAAATGAGGTTCGACGGCCTGAGCTTCACTCATTTGCTGCTTTGACTGCAAATCTGCTGAAGTGTCCTTTGGGAAATTATCGAAAGAACTGAACCTGTGTCCAACTCCATGTCTGAAGGAACCCCTTGTAGCTTGACTTTGGGGTGTAACTTCTTTTTGAGTGGGCGATGGGCGCCTGTCCTAAAGATGCTCCTTCTACTCGCGCAAAAACCCACCCTGTTCTGACTGGGGACCCCAGTACCTTTCCGAGGCAACTATTCTGAGGAATGTTCTTTCCTGCGACCCAAACAAACAGCGGCGATGTGGCCTTGCTTGCCACATGCCCAGCAAGTTGCTCTGCGGAAACGGCAGTCAGCCTGTTTGTGACGGCCTCCACACACGATGCATCGAGAGAAGGAAACTGCCTTGTCAACTTGTCGTTGAAGCCTTCTTTCTGGTGGTTGCTGTAACGGATCGACTTCGTGGTCTGATTCAGAGTCTTTAGCAGTCTCGGCGTCCTCGTGGTGAATGCCCGTCATGCAAGAAGGGTTTTTGGAGAGCTGCAAGGCCTTAACAGCTCCGCCTGCTGCTTCTTCGGCCGTTATTTCCCTCAGCGCATCTTGGAAAGAGATGGTCTCTTTAGCAAAGATCTTCTGTTGCAGTTCTCGGCTCCTTAGACCAAAGACTAAACGGTCCCGCAGCCTCTCTTCAAGATCTTTGAACTCGCATGGCCGTGCAGCTTGGCGAAGAGTGGCAATGAAGTCGACAGAGGACTCTCCAGGGCGCTGGTCTCGCTGCTCAAAAGCGTGCTGCCAAGCGATGACCGAAAGCTTGGGCTCAAAATGTTCTTTGAGCATCTTCTTAAGTTCTGCATATGCAATGGACTCAAGTGCTGCTGGCACAACCAGGTTCTTGACGATATTGAAGGTTTCTTGACCACACACACACAGGAGCATCGCGGCCTTCAATTCGTCGTCTCGAACTTGGTTTACCCTCAGGTAGTTTTCAACTCTCACGACGTAGGAGCTCCACCTCTCCGGATGAGCGACATCGAATTCGGAGAGTTTCCTGATCTTCGCCATGGTGAGTCTTTCGCGGCCTTTTCAATGCCTCGTGCTGCACAGGCTTCCATAGGACTTCCAGGGCGAAGTCTTGGAAGCACTCTCCTCCAGCATTTCCGTACTGGCAGGATAGAGTGAGGGGGGGTGGAACGCCATTCCAACCAAGCACTTGCTAGGCCTTTCCCCCGTAGTGACTCAGCTCTTCGAATAGTGGCAGCACGATCCCACCTTCATTGCCAATGTTCTGTTTTCTGCTTGGTTCAGCATTGAAGAGGCAGCAATAGGAACAAGTACTTCTTTATTGAAGGTTAAAACAGAAACTAACAAACATTGCTCCACCCCTATTTATACATTTAGCTTTGGGCGGCATCAGCCAATGAATGCACCGTATTCTCCCGCTCAAATGCATGCTAACAAGTTTGTAGACAGGAAGTCTGGCTGGCAGACCACGTGGTCTGCTAACCGTTCCTGCACAATCCCAGCCACCTGCTTCATAATTCAACTCAATACATTACAGTTTCCATGAACAGAGTTTCTGAGAAGCCAGGGTTGGGAGTTGAAGATGCTATTAAGATACTGAATACTAGATACCAAAATGAATCATGTTTTATACTCTGAAGTGGAATACCTAGAAAGGGTATATCAGGTTAGGCAGCTCAGGTGGAAGCTAAATGAATGGATGGTTTAATCTGAGCAGGTTTTGTGATCTACACTTTGTATCATTGCTTCAGGATACAAACTCTGTGTAATATACATAATAGCCATATATGCTTCAATTGCTGGCATACGTATGCTCAATCAGTTCTGGGGTTTTTTTTGGGGGGGAATACCAATGTTCCCTGAAGATGCTGTGGGAAATGTTCCAAGTACTGATCAATAAACGAACAGAATTTAACCATGTTACTATTGAGATGCTACTCTGAAATAACATAAAAAAATCACTATTTTTTTTGTGGATAAAAATATTAGATAATATGAACTTTTAAATAAATAATAATTAAAAAGGTTTTATAACTTTGGATTTTCAGCACTCAGTACAGCCAAAATCTATTATTTGTTTATACTGCAACTTTCTATTTACTGAAAAGCTCAGGGTGGCATACAGAAATATAAATCAAAATATAAAACTGCAGTAAAATCAGTGCAATTAAAATTAAAACCAAAGTTCAAAATAATTAAAATAATGTTAGGGTTTAACAACTCTTATTGAAAACATGGATGAAATATACCATCATATGCAAACTCACTAATCAAATGAAATGTATAATTAATATATTAAATATAAAGGGATAATAAAGAATTTTATTAAAACAAGTTTTATTTCATTTTTCTCATTGCATAAAATTTTATTATTTATTAATATTTTTTAAAAGAAGAACACAAACAACAAGCAAATGGAAAAACAGGACAAATGTATTATGTAGGGAAGCTATTCTTGCTTAAATGTTGTTAGAATTACATTGTGAATATGTGCTGTTAATTTTGCTTTAATGCATTGTCTCAAGTTTAAATTTCTAGTCTTTGTACATTACATTTTTGGCAATGTATCCCTTTTCCAGTGTTGTACTAAGTTTATCTTTACTGCCATAAAGATGTATCTTAATGTAATATGATTTGTTGTTGTTGATAATATGTTTTGGAATCATGTCTAGTAAGAAGAATTGTGGTGTATTTCAAATTTGATTTCTAAAATTCTCTGAATAGTGTTATATATTTCTTTCCAAATTTTGTACACATCCACCACTTGTGATAAAAGTTTTATTCTCTCTGTATGTTTATGTATTTATGTATATTAGGGTGTCTCATTTAATGGGGTGAAAATTAATTCTTACAATTTAAAATTAATTTATTTCAGTGACAGGTTCTAAAAATATGTATTTTTACACCAAGAATTCAAATCTGCTGTTAGTTTTGCAATTGCACAACATTTAGCTTGGTAAATCGACGTCTGATCATATACCCCACAAAAGTCTCTTGTAACCCAAATACTGTTAATGTTATCTTCTCAAAATTACATGTGCTACCAAAATTAAAGTTTTTTCTGCATGAATCTTATCTAGCTAAGCAAAAAATAATCCATGCAATCATAAACTCAGAAAGCAATTATCTGAGTTACAAAAATGTTTAAGCATGTTTCATCAAGTCTTGTTTTGATTTGTTCTTTGACATCAGCTGCCAACTTGCTTCTTGGCCTCTGATATAACCCTCACATTTCTCATGTATATACACTCTACTTGTTGCCTCTGTGACCTGTTTCACACATCTCTCTATTGATTGGGCATGACAGGGCCATAGTGGTGCTTACATTAGTTCATCAATTAACTTCTTTATTTCGCTGTAGTCAATTTGAGCATCAAAGGTGGCTCAAATACACCTTCAGACCAATCAATCAGCTCCAGCAGATTGGATGTTCTGGCGCTGATTAAAGATGGTTTTTTTTTTGCATGTACAGAAAAATCTCCCAGCGCGTCATCGTCTGCACCCCTCAAGTCAATGATATTTTGCATACCAGCTCTCCTCTCTTGAATGTCATCTGAATACAAGCGTGTCTGGATTATTATTTCACTGAAAGTGTACCATGCTGAGTGCTGAATGGTTGGCAAAACAGTATCTACTACAGCCTTCTTTTGCAGTCTGACTTGCTGCAGCTGGAACAACACACGATGTGGGCCTTCAATCCAGGAATGTTTTACTTTGATGTTGAACCAGCAAGGGTATTACACATCAACAATGTATTCCACTATCATTCTTAAGTTTTGGAGAGTTTTGCCTTTAAAGCCATGTTTTTAAACCCATATTCAACAAACCTATTTGCAGTTGTCAACCAGCGCAAATGGCTTATGGGGCCAATTTCCAGAAGAGCCAGATCTGTGGGAAGTTCTCCTGTCCTTATTGCTTGTGTGATCCTATATCCATACACTTGATTAATAGAGAGATCCTTTACAACACTGTCACTCAGTGAAATGAGAGGCTCACCAATTGAAACTGATGAATGAAGGATCAGTGTCAAGTTCTGTTACACTGTCTAGCATGTTGCCAATTTTACCTGCCCATTTGTTGTTAGACATGGTCTTCCCATCCAATTTTGTGATTAAGTGTCATAGGGGTAATTCATTCGTGTGGAGTGCACACACCAATAGATCAACTTCTGGTCAAGCTTGACCTCTACCCAATGCATGGCACCACCTTCATAGCCAGTATTAACATTTGTAGAATCTCCTCCAATGGCCTTCAAGCTTTTGTCAATGCCTTTTTTCTTCGTGAAATACATCAGATTATCTGCAATCGCTTGAGCAGGTTTTCCTGTTTTTGAGCCTTTCTCTGGAGTGAAATGATAAATATATTTTCCACCTGGCTCACTGCACACAGAATAATGTTCTTCTTTGACAGTAGTGGGGGAATTGCTAGTCTGAATTGTTTGCTTTCAGCATAACTTTAGTTGCATCTATATGGCTGTCAAAGAAGATGCATTCTATTCTGTTCTTACAGAGCTCATCAAATTCTTGATCTAGGGACTTCATAATTTTTTTCTGGGCTCTCTTTACTACAAGTGGTCAACCACAAGTCTCTTATTTTCTTTGGTGATCAAGCCAGCATCTATGAAGGCAGCCGTGGTAATGGCAGCAGTGGCACATAGACCAATACTTTATCTTATACTCTGCATAGCGACATTTGTTATTTCTAATCTATTGTATTTTGTCTTTTCTTTTGAAGTAGAGGGCATATGTGTTTGGTCTAAGCCTCTTCATAACTTCCATCACATTTCTCTTCATCTTTATCATCAGTTGTCTGTTCTTCATTTTCATCATAAGAGATAATTATTTCATTTGTCAGTATCGAAATATCTGGAATACTTCTCTGCTTATATTTAGTGAGCTTTTGTCTCCTGTCGTCTTGCCTTTTGACTAGTCATTTCTGCAAACCAATCTGGTGCAATCCAAATGAACCAATCTTGTATCTCTGACCTTTAATGAAAGCAAGTTCCTTCAATGGTTTCTTTGTTTCCTTAGGGCAGGTACAGTTAATGTAAGCTTCTTTTTTGCAACCAGCAGGGCAGCCAAATTTGGCACACAGAACAATTGGGACACTTGTAGTTGAAGATGTCAAATAGTTTGTCAAGTTTCAAAGTGAAAGTCTCTTTGAAATCTAGCTTTCCTCTACCAAGAGATATGTTTTTGTCTTGATCCCAGCTCTCTTGGATCTTGTTAAAGATTGCCACTAGTGAATTTACAACAGGTGTCACAAAAGAACTGTTCACTCATTCCTACTTTTCAAGCACTTTTGGATAAGTCTCTTGTAAGACTGGCTGCTGGGTAGTTTCTAGCATCATCACTACTTCGTGCTCTTAACAGTAGGCCATATCTTAAATTTGTCTAGCAGTGTTGGGAGTTCTCTGCCAGTCTCTGCCAGTCCCAATTAAGTTGCTCATATGAGTGAATGTTTCCAGTCTTGTTCTTTTTTAGAAGCCAGATCAGTTATCACACGAGGAAACGAGGCCAGCAGTATTAAGACTCTCAGATAATATAAAACATTTAACAAACAGAAAAAGACAGATGAACCTGTGAAATGAAACAAACAAAATGTTTAAAAGTTATGATATTTATGTAGTTATTTACCAAGCACATCTAAATTGTATTAATGTAACCAAAATATCTTTATAATCCCCAAGGCATGTCACAACGTATGAGCACCCCTAATGTTTGGAAATTGAAAGTTGAAAAATTTGATATGCGCTATCTCTAAAATTGTTGGGCTTAAACAAGTTCCAAAAAGCAATTATAGTTGGAAATATCAGCATATAATCTTTCTTTTCATGTCCAAATTTTCTATCGATCAGTGATGATCCTCTTAAAAATGGATAAAGTACTTAAGAATGAATGAACGCAAAGGCTTTACAAGAAAACAATGTGCTGTAAAACATTTAATACTATTTTTAAATGAATGATTAAGCAAGAAAGCATTTTTTAGAAAAAGAAAAATAACTTATTTTATATTATTACATATATTATAACTACATTACATATATCAATATAGAATGAAGACAGAGGGAAGAACAACTAACTTCAAATACAACAAAAATAGTTGTGTATTTAGATGCTATTCTGAAAAAAAAATGTATTTTTCCATTATTTCTCCAATAGCAAGATTAAATTGATTTGCAACCTTATATATTTTACACATATATTTAAACAGAAATTTCTATCATTCTCTGAAGTTGTACTAGAAAAGGAAAGTCTTTATGAAATTGGTTATCAGGACATTATTTGATATTTTCATTTTTTCTTAGTTTACTTTAAGAACAGTTCTAGATCAGGCTAAAATTTATCTTGTACCTGTCCAACCATCCTGAGGAAACCCCCAAATACTTGTTCCTTGAGTTGTCATTCAGCAACAGGTTTTCAGTTAGCTATAAGTTCTACATTCTTCTTTCCTTACTTCCATCCTTCCTTCTTCATAGTTTTTAATCCTCTAAATCAGACATGTCAAACTTGCGATGTCACATGACATCATGTGACATATCGGAGCTTTCCCCCCATTGTCGGCAATGGGGTGGGCGCAGTTTCCTCGTGATGTGTCCGGCCGGCAGTTTGACACCCCTGCTCTAAATACTGCTATCTATTTTACTCTTTATCTGCGCTGTCTCTGCATTCTTCAAGTTGCGTATGTCCCTTATGAATAAAATAAGGATATGAAAATTTATCAAGATTCATGTTGATCAAATTGATATTGAAATAAATATCACAAGTTGAGTTCATTAAATGTACATACAATTTGCTCTGCTACAGTCCAAATATGATTTTAGATTACAGGATGCTTGACAAATACATTTCATGTATTTCATAAGTACTACGACTTATTTGTACAATATAGTTATTATCTGGTTAATTAACTGCATTAAAACTGAATTTACTGTTCCGCTCTATCAAGAATGGAAAGTCCCCAACTTTTCCAGCTTGGGGGGGGGAGCGTATGATTGGTGAATGGAGCTTTGAGCCTGAGCAGAGTGCGCTTGAGTGGAGTGGAGCTTTGCACGCAAGTGCCCTCTGCTCGCATGAGCGGAGCTTTGCGCATGCGCACGCACTTGCCTGTCGCTCACAGGATTAGAGGTTCAGATGTGTGTGCTTGCCCATCTCTCCTGCACCCCAGTTTTGAACAGGCCGCAGCCCGATAGTGGGCTGCAGCCCAAGGATTGGGATCCCTGATGTAGAATATATCTGGAAATCATTAATTTAACTTTTTGAACTGATATGGCCATAGGAATTCCAGTAATATGACACTCAAACAACAGTAAATAATTTGTAAAATGTTATCCCTCTAAAGATTTTACCTGCCCTCCTTAATATTTTATGCATATCCTAAAATCAATTGAACATATAATAATAATAATAATAATAATAATAATAATAATAATAATAATAATAATAATAATAATAATAATAATAATAATAATAATAATAATAATAATAATAATAATAATAATAATAATAATAATAATAATAATAATAAAGTTGGAAGGGACCTTGGAGGTCATCTAGTCCAACCCCCTGCTCAGGCAGGAAACCCTATACCATTTCGGACAAATGGCTGTCCAGTCTCTTCTTAAAAACTTCCAGTGTTGGAGCATTCACCGCTTCTGGAGGCAGGTTGTTAATTGTTCTAGCTGTCAGGAAGTTTCTCCTTAGTTCTAGGTTGCTTCTCTCCTTGATTAGTTTCCATCCGTTACTTCTTGTCCTGCCTTCAGGCGCTTTGGAAAATAGCTTGACTCCCTCTTCTTTGTGGCAGCCCGAGATATTGGAACACTGCTATTATGTCCCCCCTCGTCCTTCTCTTCATTTAACTAGACATACCCAATTCCAGCAGTGGTTCCTTATATGTTTTGGCCTCCAGTCCCCTAATCATCTTTGTTGCTCTTCTCTGTACTCTTTCTAGAGTCTCAACATCTTTTTTACATCGTGGTGACCAAAACTGGATGCAGTATTCCAAGTGTGGCCTTACCAAGGCATTGTAAAGTGGTATTAATACTTCACGTGATCTTGATTCTATCCCTCTATTAATGCAGCCTAGCACTGTGTTGGCTTTTTTGGCAGCTGCAGCACACTGCTGCCTCATATTTAACTGATTGTCCACTAGGACTCTGAGATCCCTCTCACAGTTACTACTATTGAGCAAGGTACCCCCTATACTATACCTGTGCATTTGGTTTTTCTTGCCTAAATGTAGAGCCTTACTTTTTTCACCATTGAATTTCATTTTGTTAGATAGCGCCCAGTGTCGAAGTCTGTCCAGATCCTCCTTACTTTTGTTTCATCTTTTTCTTACTATACATGATTTTATTTGGACATTATATTTTCTTACAGTGTCTATAAATCATTTGAAAACATATTACCAACAGTTTCATAAAAAGGATAATCAAGCAGAAGTTTTGAAAGCCACCTGAAGTAGCCAAGGAAGGAAGATTTTTAAAGAGTATTAAGTATTTGCACATCTGTAACAATTCTGTTGAAAGAAGGGGATGTCAGTTCTCATAAGTTCATATACTGTGAAATCTATTTAGCCTGGTTTCACTTGGGAATGCATTTTGAGCAATGTCTATATTTAAAATGACACATGAAGGTTACGTCTGTCAATGTGTCTTTCTGTCACAGGTGCATGTGCACATATACAGACTTGTACTCTGATATATCCAATATTTTTAATCAAGTCTTTTATCAAATTCTGTGAAAGATGTTACAAAGAAAATATAATCAAACATCTAAAAATGATCAATGTTCTGTTGTAACTCTGTTGTCCCAAAAATTATTGATAGTTGTGTATTTGACTTGGAAGTTTGATTGCACACTAATTCCACTGAATCAAAAAAACAAACTTTCCAAATTGAATTGTTGAATTCACTGAGACTATTGAATCCATTCAATGGGGGTGGAGTGGGGGGTGGGAAGCTTCTGTTTGTGTGTAAAGTCCTTTTTATTTCTAAAACAAATCAACAATTGAAATTAAATTAATTTAATTTAATAAATATAAATAAAATAGATTTGACTTTCTATTTTTTATTTATTTATGTTACATTTATATGTTTCTAGACCACTGATCACCCCCAAGGTTTTTCTGTCAGTAGTTCTGCCACCGCTGTGTAGACTTCGCTGATAACTTGGAAGAAGGATATTCTTTCACCATCCCATTTAATCTCATAGATTTTTCTTCTATTTTTTTTCTTTCGTATTTGGATTACAGATCTGAACAAAATGTTTTTAGGTTTCTGTAAGTTTCTAGGAAAGTATACCTGGTGAACATGTTCTTCATCCATTAAATTCTAATCAGAGGTCAGGTCATTAATTTTAGAGATAAGTAGTCAGATTGATTGTTCCAGTTTTCTCTTACACTCTTTTGTCTTTCAGTTATTTCTTCTGCTGTGATCCTGTAAATCTGCCAACTCAATCTTTTTTCAGCAATACTCTTTTGAGTCTTGTCTATCTCTAAAGTATTCTTTGTAGTATTGTAACATTTGCTGGCAACTTGAGCTATATCTGTTTGCCATGACATTTCCTTAAATTGTTTATTCATTTCTTCAGATATACCTGCTGAGTCTTTCCTTACTTCCACAGCAGGTATATCCTATTTTGTCTTCAATTCTTTTTAAAGTTTATTTGTTTTATCCCGCTTTGTTATTTTTATAAATAACACAAGGGGGCATATATATATAATATTCCTTCCTCCTGTTTTTCCCATAAAAAAAAACCCCTGTGAATTTATTATGTCAGAGGCATTTAAAAAAAAAAAGTCCTCATGAAAAAATTAATATGACATCATGGCTTCATGGCTTCAGAGAATTGAAAATGTAGCTCAGGTTATTGCATCTTTCATACTGTTTCTCATAACACACACACAACAAACACACATGTACACAAACAGTTTTTTAGGCTTCATTAATATTATGTATCATGTAATATGGAAACTAATAGCATTTATTAGTAAATAGCATCTGAAATAATTTATATGTGAATGCCATATCATAGTTGGAAGTATAATTTTCTTTAGTTATTTCATCAGTATTTATAAAATCTGGATTGAATCAAGCCCTTATGGTTAGTCAATAATTTATTCTTTTTTCTGTTATCATTGTACATTTATGTAAATCTGCAAAACATCAAGCAACAGAAAATCAGAAGAATAGAATTGGCAAAAGTGTGAAAACAGGACCTAAGTTATTCGTGAGATTAATATTAACAGAAGCTGCAGGAGACAAAACTGTAAGCAAACACAAACTGTAACTACTGTGAACAGAAAACACACTGCTTTAATTCAGCCAAGGACTACTTGCTTGTTCTAGATTTTTCTTCTGTGCAGAACGATAACATGTCAATATCTAAGAGTTATTTAGAAGAACAAGATGCATTATGTTTGCAAATTTGGGGTCTTTTTCATTCTGAAGCAAAAATACTGTGGTTCCACTAATTTTTAATCCATAAAATATATTTTTAATGTCTCATTTCTCATTTTACACTACAGCAATATCAATTGTGATTGTATAAAATAAAAGGTAAGATAAACATTGTTATAACAAAATCCTATTCATATCCTTTGTGTTGTATACCTGCAATCCCATCTTACTGATATAGCCTTAGGACTAAATGCCTGAAATCTACTTTTGTTTCTCTAAAATGCAATTCAGTGTTCTAATTAACCAATATCTATATCTAACTGAGCTATGATGCCCTGAATGAGTTGCTTTGGGATCATCGCAGGTGGTTATACTGAGGAACTTGCAAAACACACTGTTTTTGTCACATAATTATATTCAAGATTTAAATCAGTAGTGTAGGGTTGGAAGACTGGTTTTTCAAAAGAAAGTACCAAGTAGCATTTTTTCTAAAGCCTTGTCAGTAGATGGCAATGTGACTGTTTTAAACATAATTTAAATAGCATGTTCATTCAAATTTGCACATAACTTCTATCATTAAAAAAAATCCCCAAAGAGCTTTTATAAGATATATATATATATATATTATCTTTGGTAATTCGGGTTTTCTCCCGCGTAAAATTGGAAGTGTCTTGGCAACGTTTCGATGAAGTCTCATTCGTCATCTTCAGGCTGGTGTCTTCGGCCTCGTGCTTCTAGGAGCAAAGCCCCCACCCAAACAGAACACACCCCCATCCAATCAGAGCACAGCCAACCCCCATCCAATCAGAGCACAGCCAAGCCCCTAACCAATCAGAACACACCTCCACCCAATCAGAACACAGCCAAGCTCCCACCCAGTTCATACCCCCACTGGCAGTTAAAAGGAAGAAACAGCTGCGATCACACATTGCTCCTAGAAGCACGAGGCCGAAGACACCAGCCTGAAGATGACGAATGAGACTTCGTCGAAACGTCGCCAAGACACTTCCAATTTTACACGGGAGAAAAACCGAATTACCAAAGACCTACATACAAACACCCGTGAAAACCTCAGAAAACAAATATATATAAAAATGCGAATCCTGGGAATACACATGTTAATAAAATTCTTACAAGAAAAAAGGCGAACACCAGGATAAAAATAAACAAGGCTGTTTAATATAAACAGGCCTGTAGATAAAAGAGCACTTAGCTTTCATCCGCCAACTACGGACGTCCTCAGAGTTCGAGTGGGAGACATTCTGGGAGCTGGCCTATATAGCCTCCTGCCTCTGCGCCCGGCTTCTCGAGCGCGTCATCGGCCCATTGGTTGTAATAGTCCACAATGTGCTGAGTTGGTCTACACCTGGCAATCTGTCAGTGGCCTTGCTGGTTGCCTTCAGATCCTCCTTCGCTTTCCTTGAGCGCGTACATGCACTCGGGGGGTGGCTGTCCAGCTGCCTTTGCTCCTTATCTCCTTCCCCTCCCGTTTTGGAGCGATCTCTCAACCTACAATTAAGACGCCCTGTGAGGCTGTCACCCTCCCCCAAGGCCGCTGTTGTCTCACCCGTAGCTCCCTCGCCCCAACCTTGCGAAGGATGGCCATTCGGGCATTCCTGCTCTCTGTTTCCCCCCCCCCTTTTTTTACTCTTTCCAAGCCGCTTCCGCACGTTCGTTTCAAACGCCCGATCATAACCCCTTGTTAGTCCATCATCTCCTCCCATGGCAGTCATCGCCGTTTCACCTATAGCCCTATCTCCCCACTCCTGCAGGGAGCTGTCCAATTGTTGTGACTCTATATAAAACTGGTAGTTAAACTATAAATGTTAGGGAATCTTGAACAGCGATATGCATAATACTGATGGGCTATAGCTGGGAAATAGGCTGATGAATAATATTTATGAATAATAGCAATTTATACTAACAGTAACCAGAATAATTCTTAGAAATGACCAGAAAAAGATATGCAATAATATGTTTCACCACTGACATAAACTATGCTGGTGGGTACAAGTTATAGATAGGAGGTGTTTTAGAAGGAGTGGTGGGATCGGGTCTGCGTTTCACATAAAAGGTGTCCTAGCCAAGGTGAAAGCAATTCTTTGAATGAAATGATCAGATGAAAAAATATTATTTTCATTCAGATCAGTATATGTATCCAATTAGCTAAAATATAATCCTAGAAGTTAGATTACAGCAATAAAAAAGCATTCAAATGAATACTTTATTCATTTCAAAGATCTCCCTAAGTGCTACAAGTTAGGGCCTTTTCTATTACATATTACATATGGAGATTATACCATGAATAAGTCAGCTTTTTTTTCTTTTTCTTGATTTCTTTTTCTTTTTAATTTTTTAAAATTACTAATTTCACAAACAACTTTAGTGTGCCAAGGGAAAACATGACAAAATTTCAAAAGAAAAGAATGTCATTATTTTTAAGATCAATTTTGCTAAAGTTCAGAGCTCATGGTTCAAACAAAAGGATTGACATTGCAGAGGCATTGATCTGATCATTAGCCCATTTACCTGTTTCTCTGCTTGCCTAATGGGAGCTCCCTAGAAAAGCAGCATGAGTTTTATTTTGCAAATTCAGGGAATGGCTAATCTTTCAGCTACCATCCTGTGTCAGAGCTTGGGTCAATTATGAGGACTCCTAGTTCCTATGTCACAGGTGGAATAATATCTGCTTCCATGCAAACAATCCAGCCCAATAGTCAAACCCTAATCCAAAATCATGGAAGACAGAGCTCAGAATCAAGAATAAACATGTATTAACCAACATTCAAGTGAAGAGATAAAAGACAAAATGCACCAGGAATAGATAAACAGCAAAACTGAGTAAAATCTGGAGTGTGACAACTTAAATCATGCTCACAGAGCTCCCATTTTTAAGAGAGAGAAGCAGACCAAAAGATAGATGACAATATACTTTTGGTATGCAAGTTCTTCAAATGTACATATTGTTCATATATTTTAATGTAACACCAAATAATATGCAAAAAGTATAATTTACTTCAGTGTAATTATTGATTTGAAATAAATTAGTCAGTGCAATCCAAGAGTATTTATCTGTCACCAACAGATTATTGGTTTAATTTTTGCCTAGCTTTAGGAAAATTGTAAAAAAGATCTGTCTTCTGTGATTTTTAAATTGGGCTCGGTAATATCACACCAAATCTTTATTCTGGTAGTGGGGTATAGTCAATTAAAAAGCATAGAAAACACATCAGAGTCTTATATATGAGCTTTCCTATAGCTGGCAGAATGGAGGACTATTTCCATTTGAAACAGGAGACCTCCTCAATTTTGTGGCCATGTATGCTCAAGAAATGGCTCTTGGGCTTTTTGGCAAAGGCCATGATTTTAGTTTCTTGATAATTGAGTTATAGTCTTCCTTGCAGTACTGTGTTACTGTTCCTAGTGCTCTTTTAAGACTTTATTTACAGTATTTCTGTTTTGTCTGCATAGGGTAGGACAGAAATGTTTCTTCCAGAATGTTTCAGGAAGTAAAAATTTGGGGTATGGAAATGGCCCACCATGAAGTTGATATAGAAATTGAATAAGAGTGGGGTTAATAAGCAGCCTTGCTTGATGCCTTTCTCAGTTTCATGGCATAGAGGAGATACTCATCTGACTTTGAGTGAGGTCCATTCATGTAGCAAACATATTAAATGAGTAGATGTTGGTCAATTGAGTACAATTATACTCGGGCATTTTTAGCTATATGATTTATATTAACAGGGCTAATTTTTTTAAAAAAAAAACACACAACAACAATTAATTAATAATGGGCATCTTCACTAACCTTGTTAGCTTTATGGGACCAAGTAATGTTGCTGGGGCTAGTCTGAGTACTTTTGTTGGCCTTGACTTTGGGGCATCAGATTAAGCCAAAAATGGTAAGACTTGTTGCAAGCTGATAGCTTATTTCAGAATTTGGAAGTATGTCATCATCTTGGCTTTCCCCATCTTCTCTGGAGATTGGTTAATACACTAAAAGACTGTGTCTTTTTAAAAATAGCCTGATTATTATTACTTTGATTTAGAAAATAATGGCATATAGCTATCAATTATTTCACTGCACATTTCACCTGTCTGCAACAGAGGATTAGGTTCTCATTTCCTGCACCATTTTTAGTTAATTTTTTTACTATTTTGCAATGTGTTTAAAATGAAGTAAGAAAGAAACAAACAGAGGGAAGGAATGCATGCAGAGAAATATACTCTGAAATGCAAATCTGATTGCATTTTCTTTGATCTCACAGGGAAAAAAAATCAGTAGGCTTTGAAGGCTAAAAATGTCACAGATAAAATCAGCTGCCTCCTTAACAGTGATAACAGCTTTCATCAACTTCTTGATAACTAGTACTCTAACTTAAGTCTCCAGCTCAGTCTCACCTTTATAATTTACATATTTAGTCTGACAGATGTTTTATTCTATTTCTTGAGTTCTTTTTTAAGATCTTCAAATGTATTCTTCAACGAGTAAAAAAGAGATATCTAACTTTTAAAAAGGATTGCTTAAAGGTAAAGTGGAAAAGCTTATCTTTTTTACTGCATTAGGAATTTGAATACATCTTAAGATAATTCGGTATAAGAATAAATAGCAACAATTTGCTTCATATGACTTCTATAGTATAGATGCAATTATGTGTTTTGTAATGATAACATTGAAATTCTAATTAGCATCATGTCTGTGTTTCAATTGTGAGCATTTTGAGATATTTTGTACTGTACATATTTGATGTTTTAAATTTTATATCTCTAGATGTTCCTAAAGGGGATCTAACATGAGATTCCGACTTGATTTCAGCTTTCTCATAACAATTTGCACAACATAGCTCATTTTTGTGCTGCTACAACAAATAAATTATGATCAGCTGGGACAAATTTCCTGCTCACGAGGATGCATTATGAGGAATATCAGCAATATATTATATTTTTGCCTGTATGTAGCATAGTAATCTTAATTTAAAAAATGCAATAAATTATAGAATAAAAATCATAGAATAATAAGAGGCAGTTTTACCTGTTTTTACAAATGATGATTGGTTTAAAAGTCCAAAGTTATTTTAAATCTTTTAGGAAACAGAAAAAAATTGCTTCCAAAATTTGCTTATTTAAAAAATTCATAGGTTACTTCCTATTCTGATGGTTTTGTAGCAATCCATAAATAAGAAAAATAAAATCAAGAAACAAGCAAGTTAAACTAATAATGTTTAATTTAAAGCATGTAACAAGGACATTGGCCAATAACAATCTTGTCACATGGATTGTAATGGTGTTTTAGGCAGACTTTGTCATGCTGATTTAGAAAGTTAAATCAGATTTCTTTTACTAGTCTTAGTGTATCAGCCTACAGCTTGGTTTGACAAAGTAGTATGGGTTTTTTTGTGTATCACTGGGACAGTAGGAACAGGAATAATCAGTTATATTACAATGGCCAATAGCCTTAAGGTTAAAGTATTGGACTAGAAACTGGAAAAGTGCAAATTTTCTCTTAAGCAGTCATCTGTTTGAGCTGGAGAAATTAAAACACAGGACTGTTATGTACTGTATGATACCTTGAGTTGTTCATAGTAAAGGTACTTATAAGTTAAATATAAATAAATAACTAAAGTTACCAGGATCTTGACTCTTAATACCTTATTCTGAGAAAGAAATCACTTGATGTAGATTACTCTCAATGTCTAGGATATAGGTTTTTTTTTAGTTTCTCTGAAAAGTAGTACATGTAGTGATATACACATTGGTGTAGGACTGGGGAGATTCAGTCCGGGAATATGTGATCTATTTTTAGTGTCACTTCATCTTCCCCCTTTTAGTCTTGCTTTTTATATTCTCTTATTCAGGCTGCCATTTTCTTCTTCTCTCAATTATGCTATTAGGTTATTTTCTTTTCCATATCATTTGCTTTCTGTCTCCTTTTCCAACCTTGTTTTGTGCAGCAAATAAAACAGACATGCTAGTGAGCAACATTCAACATTTTAGCTGTAGCAAGCTCTGCTAAATTAGCAGTAAAAGTCAGAACTGAAAGGAAAGTTTTCATTTATTAATGTTATTTCTGGGAACTGTACATACAAGAATGTGTAAATTCTTCTATTTGATAGGAAGCGGAAGAGGCAAGGCTAAATTCAATCCTTCTGAATAACTAACTGTTTCTATGTCTGATAATTGCATTAGATGCAATTATAAAATAATTTATTAGATGCAATTACTGGACTAAAATATTAGACACAAGAATCCCCATCCTGCAATCAAAGTAAGAAAATGTACGTGGCAACATTTTTTGATTTTTCATAGTCTTTTGCCAGGTTTGGGAACAGGGATGTTTTTAATTCCCTTGTAAATTAGTATACATTTGAGGGGGGAAGTTTAATTTAGTTTTATTTTATGATAGATTGCTAATGATTTATTACAAAGGCAAAATCTTTTCCCACAGCAATTGTCTTTCCTTATGCTTGAACTGAAATGTGTTCACTTTGTATTTTTAGAGTCTATTAATTAATGGTTACGAGAGAGAGAGAGAGAGAGAGAGAGAGAGAGAGAGAGAGAGAGAGAGAGAGAGAGAGAATTATTCCTAACTTTACATTTCTTGTTTTAGAATTTTACTTCTTTATATTACTCTAATGCATAAAAAGTTGTTTTCTGGCAATATATGTGGGCAGAAATATTTATTCATTTGATTTTCACTCCATCCTCCATCGGATATATGTTATCACTGACCTGATACTTAACTGCACATGAAATTGAAAAAAAAAAAAAACTTATAATGGGAAAGATAGAAGTCTTAAAGCTTTTTCTAACTTCAGCTTTTCTAATCTTTCTAACTTTGTCCACTTAAATGTGGACAAAAGTATCCATTCACTTGACTTTCATTCAATTCTGTCAACATATCTCTGATGCTTAACTGTAGGCAAATATGAAAAAAAATCTTATAATGGAAAAGATACAAGTTTTATAGCCTTTTCTAACTTCCACAAGCACAAATTCATGTAAAACCAAAAATTATATCAGCATAATCAGCACGAAAGAGAATAATTTAAAGAATTTTTAAAAAGAAATTACTGGGGAAACCCTTGGAATTCTCTTTTGGGAATCATTTAATCTAATCTCAAATTGAAGAAGACTCATGGTAGATAAAACAGTATTTGGACTAAATAACAACAACAACAACAACAACAACAACAACGTTGAATGGGACTTGAAGGTCATCTGGCCCAACCCCTTGCTCAGGCAGGAAACCCTATACCATTTCAGACAAATGACTGTCCAGTCTCTTCTTAAAAACTTCCAGTGTTGGAGCATTCACAGCTTCTGGTGGCAGGTTGTTCCACTGATTAATTGTTATAACTGTCAGGAAATTTTAGTAAGTCAAAACTCTTATTTTAGTGTGACCTAATTTGTACTTTCTAAATAAACATGCAATTTAATACTTACACTTATTTCTAAATGGATTGAAAGTTGTGCATCCTAAGCAAATACATAACTTAGTGAAGGGAAGATATCTCTAATAAATAGACAATTCATTTATTAGGGACTAGAATTCTGCCATATTTTTGCCAAATCCCAGCAAACTGTCAGTAGCTATATCTTTCCAGATCACATCCCAGTGTTATCTGGAAATTTTGATCTCAAGATCACAGCGGCAGAATCAAAATTTTTGTCCATCCACATAAGGTTGGTAGTAAACAAAATGCAGTAAACTTAAACTGGTATGTGCACATCACCTAAAAAGTAGCATGATAGTGCTAATTTAAAGCAATTAAAATTGCAAAAATGCTTTAACTGTCTACTCCAGAAATAATAAAACTCTGCAATTTTAATACTAGAATTAACATCTGATAAATTTGAAGTTTATGCCTATTTGTCTGTATGTGTGTATGTGTCTTTGTTGTTCTCAATACTTAGAGATAAGAACTGTGGTGTCACAGTGGTTAGAATGCAGTACTGCAGAATAACTCCAGAAGTTCTATTCTCACAGGCTCAAGGTTGACCCAGCCTTCAAAACCTTCTGAGGTTGGTAAAATGAAGACCCAGATTATTAGGGCATATGCTGACTTTGTAAACCACTTAGAGAGGGCCGTAAAGCACTATGAAGCGATATATAAGTCTAAGTGCTATTGCTATATAAATGAAAAATGAGAAAAATGAGAAAAAAGGTTATGCCCTAAGGATAACCATTCAAAATTGTACAATTATTTAATATAATTACAAAGCTACATTCTAGCTTTAAGTTATATAGAAATATGGGATACATTCTGGTTATATAATTAGACTAATTTGTTCCCATTGGTGTCCACTATATCCATAAAGTAGTTTGGAAAATTAAGATTTAAGTTGTACATCTGTCCTTAAGTTCAACATAGTCTGCTGAATTAAATATGTCTAAATATATGAATGCAATTTCAATAGATTTAATTTCAATAGTTAAGGCTCTAATTAAATTTAAGTAATATTAATATTATTAAAATGAATATTACAATGAGATTAATGTAAATTGTAAGACGGATTACAATGCTAATTCTTAGAACGTTAATTCATACATACATATAATTACAAAAAATTTATGACAGACTAAAATCCCTAGAATATTTTTGGCAAAACAGAGTTTACCGTTTGAATATGACTTTTCTACCCTGCCAAATGTTCAACTGCGTCATTGGGCTTTTATCTTAATATCAATATTTTTCTGAAATGAGACTTCTGAAATGAAGTTAAAATGATCCTCATTAAAATGATGGAAGATTCTATCTTCAGTTCAATTTATGTGGTGGCAATCCAGAGAATTCAACTGAATCAAGGAATTCTATTGGAAAATGATCAGGGTTAGCACTGATAGCATTCCTTCATCAAGATTGCTTTGCAAACATATACATACATAGTCATGTACTGGTTTTTGTTCATTATTTAATAGAGGCTCTTTATTTTGCAAGTCATGCATTTCTCTCACTTTTTCTCTGTTGAAATCTTGTGGTTGAAGACAGGTATTGTGTTGAGGAACTCTTACGGTAATTAGTGTTTGCCACAATTTATGAATTGTTTTTCCTTTTCTTCCTCCATATTTTTTTGTCTCATTATTCTATACCTTTCCTTGTGATTCTGTGATTCATCCTTCATTGCTTCATCTGTCCACTTCCTTGATGCATTCCAACAACATCTGGTATAATTTCTTGACAAAGCCTTTGTTTCCCTCTTTCCACGTGGCATAATGATATAAGTTAGCCCATTTGACTTATTTTGGTTCAAAAATTGTTGCCCTGTGATGCACATTTTGCCCATGTTAAAATCATGACAATGAAAGTTTTAGTAGTATACACTGTAGATTTTTGTTTCTTTTTGCTCTTCTCTGGAATATTTAGTTGGTAACCTTTCCTCTGTTGCATTCCTTAGTTATTTTCAGTGTTTCAATAGACAACTTTCTTTTGCTTTTTAACTATGCATAATATTTTTAATTATCTTAATTTAAGATAATTAATTATCTTAAATGGTAAGATATTTTTTTAATCCAAAATTCTTCAGGAATTAAATTTATTAAATCTAGTTCTTACTGTTTGTCTTGCATCTCACTGTTGTAACTTACCACGGTGGTTCTCCCAGCAATGGATGCTGTTCTTGTAAACAGGCAAGGAATCTTTTCCATGAGAAAATACGAGTGCACTGAATACACTATTCAGATATTATTCTAGCCAGATTTATTGGTTATAGATAATACTTATAGATAATACTCTAGCTGGATGTTAGAAAACTTTTTCTTTGAGAAGCCATCGATAAAGGCAAGTTTACAAGCTTTACACTGTTCATTCTAAATTCCTTATTTGTTCTGGCATCTATATACAAATTTCATTCACCCAAGGAAATCTCGAAATGGATTTCATATTAGAAATCCTTACATTCTCCTGCAATTGCTGATTTCAGTTCCTCCACTAATTGTAAGAAAGATAAAAAAAGCTCAAATCTAAGGTTAGAGAGATTTGTTGTTGAATTATTTTTAGAAAAATATTGTTTAGTTGTAGTTGGAGTGCTGATGTAGGAGAAATGGAAATCAGACAAAGAAAGCAACTGGCTTGCAAAAATATGAAAGAGAAGAAAAGGAATTTCTGCTTGGACCGAAACATTTATGTTGATAACTTACAAAATAAAAGATGGAGTGTTGTTGGCAGATAAATATTCTTCTATGATTACTTTTTTTTATACATGATAGAGTTTTAAATTTCTAAAGACTCCTTTGTTTTCACTTTCTCCTCCCTCAGTTTCTTTTTTTTGTAATTTCAAACATATAAACAGCTATAACATTTTAAAGAGAATGTTAGTCTTTACAACCTTATTCATTACACTCAGTGAAAACGGAACTGCTTTTTATAAATCCATTGAATACCAAGTTGATATTTAAGACTGCAGTTTCACAGAATTTGTTGGGTTATGAATTGGAATGCTTCAGTATTGAGCTACCCGCAGATAAAAATGTCTTCACCTACTTCCATGCTCTTTTCACATTATTTAGTATCTTTTCAAAGATCAGAGTTGGTATCTTGTAAATGACATTTACAAGACAGTGGAATATTATAGGCCACAGTAGTATTTCTCTTGGCCAGTTTTTGAAATTGTTGTGTGTAGCATCCAACCCACTTTAGCTGAATGCTCAAAAAAGTGCTGATAAGAATCTGGAAACAAATGGGCAGGCTGATCTGGAAAGAAATGGAGCAATAGCAATAGCAATCAAGAAGATCTGTAGTGCTCCCATTGCTTTGGATTGATCAGAAGGCTATAAAAATGAGAAAATGCTAATCTTCATAGTAATTGCACAAATTCTTTTTCAGCTTTACAGGATAAACCACATTTCTCCATTTTATTATCAACTATAGACAGAAAGCTTCAGCTAAAATCCCTCTCCAGTGACTGGTTGAGTACACATAATAAGGCTTAATATGTAGACTTTTAAAAAACTCACTGTCTTTTTGAAGATTAAACCTATCGTTTCATATCCTATCATATATAGAATGGTTCTTTATATACAAATATTATGCTTGTCTATTCAATTTTTCAGAATTGTTTTTTCTTTTTTGTTATATGTATGGAGTGGTGGATTTTTATAATTGTTGTGTTTGTTATAAAGTTTCCCTAAGCCATTAGGGTTTTGTGGTTACCTGCTTGCCAATTGTATCAATTCTAAAAGAGGAACTACACAGAATCTATGTCTCCTTCCTTTTTAGATGGCATGTTTAATATAGATAATTTTATCAAACTAAACCTTATTCTGAGAAACAGTGCTTAAATAAAACAATACTTTATGTTCAGACATTTTCTTCACAGATGAAGTAGAAAGTGAATTAAACTCTTATCTCTGTTTTTACCATTCTCTTCAAAGGCTGAAGTCAAGAAAAAAAATATTTTGGAGTATAACACAAACAGGACATTGCTCAGTGATATTGTCTATGCATAAGACCTCAGAGTCAGGGTAGAGAATATTGTATTCTACCCTTATTTTGATTGGGCCACCAACTGACTTTATTTATTTATGAAGTGTCTGTAATGGTAGCATGGTGACATCTCGGAAGGATGCTGAGTTAGAATATTTTGTCCCCCTTTTTATTGGAGTTTGTTTGTATGCTTTTACTAAAAACTAGGTGTAATTCTGGTAACAGTTTATACACTTATCCAACAGCAAAAATTTGGAGAAAGGTAATCAATAGATTTCAAAGAAGATCCAGTAGACCAGGGATTTCCTTTCCTTAAAAGGGAAAGGAAAAAAAAGGAAAGGAAAAGAAAGGAAAGGAAAGGAATGATGTTCTAACATTAAAAAAACCAGTAATGGTATCAATTATAAATTTCTTGCCTGTCATAATGCATCTGACTAAAAATTAGATATGGCAGGAGGAGAGCCATGTTAGTCTATGGTAGACCAAAAATCAGAAGGGGTTTGTGGCAGTTTTTCAGATAGTAAATTTTTAGAATAGTAAACTAGTAAATTTTATATAGATAAAGTGAATTATAGCTTACACAATCTTATGCCTTTCAATACCATCTAATACAGGTAGCCTTTGACTTATAAGCATTCATTTAGTGACCGTTGAAAATTACAAGGGCACTGAAAAAAGTGACTTATAACTGGTTTTCGTGCTTACAATTGTTGCAGCACTCCCTTGTCATGTGATCTACATTGAGCACTTGGTAACTGGCATGTATTTTTGACAGTTGCCTGTCCTATGGCCATGTGATTTGTGTCTTTCCTAGCTGGCTTCCAACAAGCAAAGTCAATGGAGGAAGCCAGATTTATTTAATGATTGCACTGAACATCTGCAGTTATTCACTTAACAACTATAGTAAAATGTGGCACAGCTCACTTGCTGAGCAACATAAATTTTGGGTTCAATTGTGGTCATATGTTGAGGATACCTATAGTTTGAAAAATTGTTACCAGACTGATAATTATAATTGGAATCTTATAGGGATGGGAAACTGGGTAAAACAAGAGTAGGGAACTACCAAACTATCTTATTTGTTTCTGGACAAAAGAGAAGAGAAGAATCAAGCAGATTACAAGATTGGAAGAAGTATATTGAACTAAGAAAGAAAACAATTTGAAATGTTACCTCTTTTAACGGCACCGGCTGATGATGTAGAACTGATATAGTTGAATCCATAAACAACTAAAAACTAAATTAACAAAAGCAACAACTAACAGTCTGATGGAGAAAAGTATGAAATTATAATCTTTTTTAAAATATAAGTATCTCAGGGCTTTTACGCTTTTCCCTTGACTTAATTGTTTTTTTCTTTCCTTCTCCCATTATCAAGAGCTTATGAATGCTATCTGAATTCTAAGACTAACTCTTTGGGCTATCTAAAGTTGGACATTTTGGAACACTACAGCTAGAGTGTTTTTGAACCTCAAAGTAGGAAAAACTTTGAGTCATTAACATATAGAAACTATCATTTCACAGTGGAAGAATTTTGTAGTTGCTGTTTAGCCTTGAGGCATTTCATTATTTACATACTGGTATATGAAGTGCAGGTTCCTGACAGTTTCTGTCATTGGCACTGAACGAATAAGCATACCTCTTTCTTTTGAACAGGTTTTCATTAGAAGGAGGTGTTACACTGCTCTTATAAAAACCTATGTGTAACTAACATATAAGCCTTCAGCATTTGTATGTGTGTGTGTGTGTGTGTGTATACAGAGAGCACGTTTTGTTAATGGAAAATGCAAATACAGATGTGATGAATTGAGAGTTGCATACTTGAAACAATTAAGTGATAAAATGAAACATTCCTGCATCCTGCTAACAATGATGATGAGGGAAAACACTATATAGCTTCTAAAGAGATAACAGGTCTATTATACACAAAATAGGATGAATAATAAAAAGCTTTTAATAATTGGACAAATGAAAATAAATGTACTACTTCCTAGAAAATGCAAAGTTCATACCCATAGAAAAGTGCTAAGTGAAACAGCCAGATGATTTTATAACGGTCATGTGGGACACTCTTTAGATGGCTGTTACTTTTATGGTGAAATGTATAATTAACATTTCTTGTTTTCCACTTTCTGCAGTCACTATTAAATAGTTTACAATTGTTTTTGCATTCTTAATACACTTGAGATGGAGAGAAAAAGAAAGTTGAATGATTAAAGCTGAAATACATTAAGTCATGTACATTTTTCCATTTTATACTGAGGTAAATCATGGCGTTATTACAACTTGAATTTAAAATAGTGTTTGTCTTTCCTGATGTGATTTTTTTAAAAATATTTTCTTGGTAATAAAACCATTTTTTTGTAGACAGTATTAATATATATTGCAAATTAAAAATATCAAAGGAACATCAATAACTATTTGTCTGCCCTTCCAGCCAATTCTGACTGGGAACTTTTTTTAAAATGAAAAACATAAGAAAACATTCCTGCAGTTAATATGGCTCCCAAATAGTCCTGTACATCCATTCTGTCTCATGATTTTTTATATTTTTTTTCACTTCTCAAATGATTTACTAGTTTTGGATAGATTTGTAAGCAATCTAGCTGTGGGACATGGATTTCAGTCCCAGCTGCAACATTAATTCTCCAATGAGTAGGGGAGCTGTTTGCATATAATCTAGCCTCATGTTGCTCTGTATAAGAAAACAATAACCAATTCACATCTGTTTTATGTATTTGTTTTATGTGTCTTTTCAGAATTAAAAATATTTTAAATAGCTCTTATTAAGAAAATAGCTCTTATTAAGAAAAAAATGGTAAACCAAGTAGTGGTATTTAAAAATGCTCAGTTACTAAAACTATAAATAGTGATTGTTAAAAAGAAAACTAAAGAGCAGTGTAATATTCCTATAGGAATTGTTTATTAATCAGTGAAAAATATTCCTAAATTAAACAAGGTCAATAATAGAATCAAGCCCAAAGGAAAACCTATTTTTATAAACCTATGTATGTCATGTAGAATTAAAGAGCAGTAGGTGGTGGAAAATACAATAAACACCTATTCTCAAGCTACAAGGCTGAAATTTATCAAATTTAATCAATAAGTCTATTGATTTCATAGTTTACATTTTTCCAGGGATTTTATGTGCTTGATTCATTGCCTGCCTTGGCACTGAAATAGTGTTGTTTGACATGCTGGACAATATTTTCTGGGTATAGAGTATAGACTATATAATGCAACTCTATTAATTATCTTGGATTTCTCAATGATTTTATTAGCACCAATCATAGTATTATTATGGATAGGTTGACCAAGGTGTATTCATGGAATCACCTTGAAGTGGTTCCTCTCATACCTGGATTACCATATCCAAAAGGTGGTGCTGGGAGATGTTTGATAAATCCCATGGTAGTCTCTCTTTGAGATTTTAGGATGTCATCAGTTTATCCCAAACTGTCATGAACTGTAAAAAAGTGATATACTTAGCTGACTACTGTGAGTTGAATTGTGACTTTTGTTCTTTTCCTTGTAATAATGTCTTAAGACTAGAATTCTGATACATCTGGAGAGTACTAGATTAGGCACATGAACTATCTGATTGTGTGAGACTCCTATGTTAGTAATTTTTGTCTCATTCTTCTGAAATTAAGTAATCTGTAGTACTAGTTTAGCATATCAATTCTAACTGCAAGATAGCAGCAAATAAATGTGATGATAATAGCAGTAACCTCCATATTTCTGCAGAAGAGCATAACAGTTGTAGTATATATTGGGACTGAAATACTTCTATATTTAGTTCTGGGGTATATTCAGATATCTAATTTCTTGAAAACTGAAATGATATAATCAAAGAAAAACTGTACCAGATACTATTTTGCAAATTTCAATAAGCAATGAGAAATGATTTACACTATCAATTGTAGCTATGGATATAATATAATCAGCATCCTTCCCATTGGAAAGGCTGTGTTTACAAGCTTTTAGTAGTGGAATTACAATGGAAGCTTAAGCAATCAACGTTTCTCCATGTAAAAATATTTAAATATCACCAGATTATACTATAAACATGGAAGGGATGCTAAAAATTGAGATCAACTGCATCAGATGAAAATTTATGGATCAAAAATGAGAGGTCTGATTTGTTTTTTTGACATTTTTGACTTTGGAATAAAATCACATTAGAAATGGCAATGAGCGATGTCACTAAAAGAATTATGTCCTCTGAAAAGTAAAATCTATTTGAGACAAAATTTATGAGCATAAGTAGAAGCACAAAACTGAGTTCAAATAAAAATGAGTTGTAATAAATGCTTCATAAATATTGAAATAAAATATATGTTGGTATGCATTATTAATATAATCCTAAAATGAACTATTCAAGAAAAATTATGCATCAAAGATTCATCAATCTATCTTTTGTGAAGAATTCATTAACTTACAAACAGAATGAAAAAATCTGAGTTGTAAACATAATGAATGTAAAAATAATGAATGCAGAAATAAGAGAGTAGGGTATGGTTAGATTCTTAAAATCTTTACACCCCCAAGATTTTTTTTCTCATGCAATCAGCCCTTTTTCTATTTGCAGAAATACTGCTTGCTATAGCTGATCTTAAATTCAGTTTTACAAGCCACTGGATGATTGTCCCCCAACTGTGCCAAATCTGCTGGAGTTTTTCGCTTAATATGCAGCATAAAGAATCGCTATCTTTAGAAAGAAAAGTCAGCACAATATCAGAAATGTTAAATGCCTCCAGACCAAGTTACATGGTACACAGGTTTCTTTCCAAGTCCAGTAGCCTAATAAATAAAGTGACCCAATCCTTGTGTCCTCAAATTTGTTTTTCTTGAGTTCACATTAGAAGTTCAGTTGTAAATGAAAACAGGAGCATAGCTACGTCATGGAAGATTCCATCTTAACTATCCTGACCAATAGGCAGAACACTCTACAAACTAAGCCAGTTTACATGCAGTGCAATTGGATAACAGGTGCAGAATTAAAGACAGTCCATCTAAATTTGAATGGTAATTGAAAAATGTATAAAAGTACAGCAAGTATCTAGATTTTTAGGAGGGAAAGAAGCCAATGTCATTGTTGAAAAATGGAAAAACTGGCAAATTTTATAGTAGGAGGCACAGCAAGATAATATAAGTGATCAAAAGCAAGCAGTGGAAAAAGTAGAAAAAATGAGGAAGGGAAAAAAGTAAAATTGTGATGTCAGTTTAATCTTTCTGAATTTTTCTACAAATACTAGGTGTGGCAAAGTTTAAGATAAGATATTTTATTAAAATAATTAAAATATATTTTATTTAATTTAGCAAAAGTTATCATTTATTTCTTTGCCCATTTTATTTATCTTTCTATCTTCCATAAGAGTGCCAAGCAAAGAAGATGATAACTCTTTCAGATATAGATAATGAATACCATTTTTAAATATAATGGCACAAGTAGAAGACATAATGCACAGATTATATGATGAGTCTTATTTTGATTTAGTTCCTTAAGTTGCAGTCAGTAGTAATATTTCAGAAGACAGAATGGATTTAAATATGATTTTTTTTAAATTAGAGGTAAGATCAGAATCAAGATTTAGTTCAGAATCTGATCAGAACTATATGAAATAAGGATTCAATTTCTGTAGGATGGGATTACAGAGCCTTTTATGACTAAGGTTTTTAGCCCAGACAATTTATGGATTCAATGTGTGCAATTCTGGATCCATTTTTGTAAATAGCCAAAAGTATATACATACAGATAAGGCTACTGTATTAACTGCAGCTGTTCCTGAAATAGGAGAAATCTGATAATAATGACATAGTTACATTAGACCAATTCCCACAACAAAGTTATCTGGATCATTTAGGATTGGGATAAGGAGAAGCAGTTTTAAAGTTTTTTAGCCATTTAAATGTGCCATTATGACACTGCCAGATTTCACATATTTTGTACAAAGAAGTTAATTGAAATGGTCAAATAATCTTCAGAAGATTATCTTTAATCCAAGTCTAGTCTCCATCCTATCAGTCATATCAAAGGAAACTAATCAAACTAATCAATAAGTTATACATGATGTAGGAGACGACCAGGTTGAACCTGAGGGAGGGGTTAAATGTGCCCTCAGTCTTGAGTACCTTTACATCCATAAGAGATCTAAGTCCAGCCCACCTTGAATTCCTTATATACTGTTATCTACCGCCAATTTACTTTTACCATTAGTAGTTCAGATTTGTGTAGGAAGCATTAGCATACAATAGACCTATAATTATTTCCTGTGCCTGACACATAAATTGGAATAATACAATAAGATATTACATTCTCCAATGAATTTGCATTGTTCCACTGTAGCTGAAAGAACTTGTAGGAACACAAGAAATAATTTTTTTGGATCTTGCTATAAATGCCCGGAATGTAGGCAACTTCAAATTATATTGCTTTCTCCCAGTAAAAAAAGACAATTTTATTCAAACATGATGAAATAATTCCTTCCTTCCTTCTTGTTTTCCAGGCAGCCTGCCTTCCTTTCTTAGTGTTTTAATACTGGAGTTGTAATATTTCTGCCATAGATTTTTACATACAAACATACAGTACCTGTGTAATTTTTGTTTTACTAAATAAGAAAATGCTACTATTATAAACATTTCTCATTTCTCTGAACAAGTTTAATGGCACACTATGTAATCTGTCTTGTGATATGTGATTGATTTCCTAAGGATGAACAGAACTATATCTTGAACTGAATGGAAATATCCATTTTTTCATATAATCTATGCAGCAAAACCACTATATCATGTTATTTCTGGAAATATGGAAAGATTTGAAGCATCTGATTATCTGGAGAATTAAGGCTTTTGGCTTTGTTGACTATCCTGTCACAAACATGCATACATTGCCTTTTGAAGATATCGAGACAAATACAAGTGATACATAATAATTGGGAGTTTGTGATCAGAATGGGCAAACAGAAAAATAATCAGAAACAAAAGAGTTTTCCAAGAAAGCTGAGTTCCTGACTTTGGCCGATTGTTTGGGAATTAATAGTTTTTTGTCTGAAATGGGATATTTGCTATGGGAATGGTCTGAGCCAGAGCAGCTTATAGCTGGGCCTGGGTCTGATTATTGAGGTGGAGTAGAACACATTTCACAACTGATATCTCAATCTCAGACAACATTCTTTAGAAAGGGGTCAGGGAATGTGGTTCAAGCACAATCTACAGGACGAAATGCTATAGGGAAGTTTTATAAAGAGTGGCAGAAAAGTCAAACCTTGACCTTTGCCTAAAAGACAGTACCCAAGGAAACAATGCTGGAGAGCTGCCAAATGTGTGATATGTTTGTTTTCTCACCTGAAGAATATACTGTATTTATTATATTACAAGTGCTGGAGGAGAAAATGATAGGACATAAAGCTCACCCTTTTTCTTTAAACTATCATAAAGTGAAGAGCATACCCATATCACAGAGTAAACTCTTCTTGAATGTTACCAGAGAAAAGCTTGGTGTTCAAGAGCTAGGACAAAAAGTTGCTTTCAGCAGAAGTAGTCTATATAGAAGACAAGCAGCAAGAAAGAATAATGAATCAGATAGAGGCCTGTATCATTATTTGAGGCTCTGCACATGGAAGGCAAGATTCAATCGCAATAAATCTTTTTAATCCAGAATAATAAAAATGATTCTCAACTCTGCAAGAGACAATGGAATCAAAGGTGTACATTGAGGAAAAAGAGAACAATGATGGTGGAAAAATTCATATTGTGAGGGACAAAAGCTGATATATGTGAAATAGACAATATATCTTGAGAAGTGTGCTTTTTTCTTGGAGGATATATCTAGGAAATTGAAACTTGAAAACTGAACTGGATACTAGGTTATACTCAATTATTCCTTATTTAGTAACCCAGTAAGGCACAGAATAGTACAAAAAGAATAAAAATAGAAGAAGATCTAGGTCTTTATATTCCTTAATTTTAAGTATGCAAACATAACTACTAATTTGACCTTGCCCTTACTTTCCATTTAAATAGACCACTTCTACACATAAATTTATCCAAAATAATCAGTAGAATCTGATTGCATAACCAGAGCTAACCACTGAGTAAATAAATCATGCAGAGGACTCTGTAGGACCTAGGAAATTTATGTGGGTGACTGAGGAATGCTGTACTCAAGGCTCTCCAAAATGTAATTGAAAATGTCAGGATGCACCATAAAAACATGCATAGTTGCATATATTTATGATATGCCAGAAACAGTATTAAAGCTGGCACAAATAGTGGAGCACAGAAAAGCTATCTATAAATGGTAGCAATCCAGGGAAGAGGTAACAGCAAAGAAACAAAGCAACAAAAATGTGTGCTTTTTCCTGAATGCATATCTCTTAGATGTGAAATGACATTGAAAGTTATATGGTACTATTAATCAATAGGTTAGGGATGGGTCCAGTCTTAAAGCTAAATGTAACCTAACAGGCCTACATAAAGTGGATCCAATTCATAATAAGATCCAGAAGTATCATTATTTTCCCATTTTCAAATATGGAAGCAATTCATATTGCTTCAAGATTCAGTTAAAAAGGAAAAAGATTCATCGTAGGCAATAATAATAATGTTTCTGGAAGCAACAGGAGTTGCTTTTCCTTCTTCTTTGCTGAAATAATATTTAAAGGACATTACATTTCCCAGGTTTCACTTGTATACTTCTAGATATAGATGTAAATATGCATAGTGGTCATAGGCAGTGGTCCCATCGTGTTTTAAGTTGGCCATCATTTTGCCAGTGCCAAAAAAGTCCACAATTACAGGCCTCAATGATTATCGTTGCACTGACATCCATCATTATGAAATGTTTTGAGAAGCTGATAAAGGACATTATTGTATCTACCCTCCTGCCAGCATTTGACCTGCTTCAGTTTGTTTACCGACCAAATAGCTCTACAGAGGATGCTATTTCTTCTGTTCTCCATCTGAGCTTGAAGCACTTAGAGGAAAGAAATACTCATGTGTGTTTGTTGTTTGTCAACTTCAATTCAGCATTTAACACAATCATTCCCCAGCATCTAGTAGACAAACTGGGCCTTTTAGGCTTAAACACTCCTTTGTGCAACTGGATTCTTGATTTTCTTACTAATAGGCCCCAGTATGTGTGAGCTGGAACAAATATTTCTAACATCATTTTATTGAGCACAGGTTCTCTTCAGGGCTGCGTCCTAAGTCCGCTGCTGTTCACTCCATCGATCCATGACTGTTGTGCTAGGTTTGCCACCAACCATATTGAGAAGTTCGCAGATGATACAACAGTAGTGGGCCTTATTCATGATGACAATGAGGGTGCTTACTGTAAGAAGGTTGAGGGTTTGGAGAACTAGTGTAAGGAAAACAGCCTAGTTTTAAATACTGGAAAAACCAAAGAGATCATTGTCGATTTCAGAAAAGGCAGGCACAGCCACACTTCTCTGTGCATTAATGATTCACCTGTGGGGGGGCGGAGCCAGCTGTCAGAGCGAGTGGAGGTGCGAATGATCGCTCTAGCATCTCCAATTGCTTATCCTAGGCTCGTGGGGCTCTTTCGAACCGAGAGAAGCCTCGTAGGGGCGGCAGAAGGTGTGGGCGACCTGCTGCTCTGTTGTTGGTGGCGACTGACATCGGGAAGTGGGTGAAACCCAGAACCGAGCCGACCGGGAAAAAGGCGACCAGTAATGGCCACTGAATGACATGACAGCTGGACGGAGCTAGCGAAGAAACAGCGGAATGATGGTGTATCAGATTTGACTTGAGTGTTTTTCCTGAAACCTTTGTGAGTAGACTTGGAAGACGCAATTAAAGGGGTTGCAAAGAAACGAAAGCCTGGCAAAATAATGTTGGAGTAGCGGTGAGCTGGCAGCGAGTGAAAGTGATGAGAAGAGAGGCCGGAAAAGGCCCCATTAGGAGGACACGAGGAAGCAAGGTTTTCAGACTCAGAGTTTTTCTTAAAGGGACAGTGACTTTTTTTTTAATCTTAATTGTTGCCGAAGATCTGTTTGAGAGTTTTGACTTTTTGGTTTTGATTTTGACCTTGGAGCGGATCGGCTGATGAAAGGTGGCTTCTTTGGGAAGGAACAGTGATTGATTGACAGAAGGAACTGGATTGGGACAATGATTGGCAGTTTCTGAAAGGAGATTGCCAAGAGAAGGGAAATTTAAGAGAGATTGAAGGGAATATTGGACTATTAAACTATAACCTCACAAGTTAGAACAAAAATTGGGGAAGCTTAAAACTAACATTTGGTACTGTGGTACTAGAACGTGAAATATATTGACAGAGTTATATTTACAGACCACGATAGTGACAAAAAGTGGAAGGAAAAAAAGAGGGAAGTGAAAAGTGGTTATTTTGGAGGAACAGTAAGTTGTGGAAAAGTTTACAAAAAATGGCAAGTAATCCAAATCTGACTAAGATTGGCAGGAAAAAAAAATACAATACAAAGTTCTAGCCCCATGAGTCAGAAATTGTTAGATGATATGCTTCAAAAGGAGCGTTCTAACTCATTTAAAGACCTTCAGGTAATGATGCAGGCAATGCAGGAAGCTATGTTTAAGAATCATGAGGAAATCAAGAAGGAGTTAGAAGGGGTAAGGAATGATACAGGAGAAATGAAAGAGAAGATTCAGGCAATGGATGGAAGATTTGAGGCCTTCCAACAGCAAATCGTAAAAAATGAACAGAAACTATTGGAAGTAGAACGAAGAATGGATAATGAAGAGAAGAAGGTTGAAGAGATAAATAAAAATTTAACTTTGGCTAACAAAGAATTAGTGACAGCGGTGACGCTACTGGAAGCAAAAAAGGCAGCTCATTATCTTAGATTCCAAAACGTCATTGAGGAGAGAGGGGAAGACCTTCAAGATAAGATGGCAGACCTACTGATGGGAGCTCTTGGGATAGATAAAGAGAAGATGATTGCTGCAATGGACGAGACATATAGGGTGCAGACAAATTATGGGAGAAGATATAATTTGCCTAGAGAAGTTCACGTGAAATTTTAAAAAAAGACAATTAGAGATGAAATATTATACAAGACACATGATGAACAGCTGGAGTACAGAGGGAAACAAATTATAGTGCTAAAACAAATACCTAAAAGAATGAGAGACCTACGGAAGAACTATCAATTTTTGACATCTAGGTTGCACCAAAGTAATGTGAACTTCAGATGGCTAACACCAGAGGGGATTATCGTGACTTGGCAGGAGAAGAGATTCAGGTTGGATACGTTGGAGAAAGCTGAAGACTTTCATAGACAATACTGTATCTCAGAGGAAGAGCTGGGAGATCATGGAGAAGGAAATGCGATGGTTGAAAAAGGAGAAGGTGAACGAATGATGGATAAAAGAGGGACAGAGCAGGGTATAGAGGAAGTAAAAGGGGGAGGAGGACAAGATGGATTAGGACAACAGGGGAGAAGCCTTGAGGAGTTGAAGGAAATAAGGATTACTTGAAGCACTAAGGCACGACAGAAACAAGTTAATGGGAGAGGAGTATAGGATATGGTCAACGAATATTAGGGGTTTGAATTCACCAGTAAAACGGTGGAAAGTTTTTAGTAAACTTATTAAATTAAATGCGAATGTCATTACATTACAAGAGGTTCATATAAAAAATGATCAAAAGTATCTATTAGAGCAACCTAAATTAGGAAGACTATACATCTCAATAGATGAGGAAAAAAAAAAAAGAGGAATTGCATTGTATGTTAGACAGGAGATAGCTTCCAAACAAATCTATAAGGACAAAGAGGGAAGGATCTTGATAGTGGAGGCTAATCTGAACAAAAAAAATATAATAATTGTCATAGTTTACGCACCAAACGGAGCCCAAGTATCTTTTTTTAAGGATCTACACAGGAAGCTTAGCGACTTAGAGGGAGATGGGTTTTGTATGATTGGAGATTTCAATGCCATAGTAGATAGAACAAAAGACCATAAAAGTAATGTGGCAAGGAAAGGAAACAAAAAAATACTTCCCAGAACTTTTTTTGAGATGTGCACAGACCTTAACTTGCAAGATGCTTGGAGGGAAAGAAATATAGACAAAAGGGAATATACATATTACTCTAATAGACATAACTCGTGGACCAGGATTGATATGTTATGGCTTTCAAAAAAATTAGATTCGGAAATTCAAGGAATTAATATAGAACCTAGTCTTTGGGCGGACCATAATCCTATAAGTTGTTGCTGGAAAGGGCAAAGGAGCCGGCCAAGATGGACTCTTCAAAGAGTGATTATTAGAGAAAAAGAGTTTAAGGAAAAGATGGAGAAAGAAATGCACTTTTTCTTTCAAACGAATAAGAATGGGGATACATCTTTGCAGAATACTTGGGATACAGCTAAAGCATACATGAGGGGAGTTGCAATCTCATATATGGCCAAGAGAAATAAGGAAAAAAAACAACACAGGATAAGACTGGAAGAAGAATATAAGCAGGCTGAAACACAATATCAGGGTGACCTAAATAATAAAAGTTTGAAAAGTAAAATGGAATTAATTAAACATAAACTTTGTATAGAAGACTCGGAAAAGTTAGCACAACAACTTAAGGCTGCCAAGCAAAATAATTTTGAATACGCGAATAAACCTGGAAGATGGTTGGCGTATAAACTGAGAAGGCAGAAAGAGAAGCAACAGATTGTTAATTTGCAAGATGAGGAAGGAGAGATTCAACATGATGAGATAATTAAAAGGGGAATTGCTCAAAGATATTATGAAAACTTATATAAGAGGAGTGAGGGACAAAGTGTAGAAAAGATAATAGACTATTTGGAAAAGACAGATACACCGAAGATACCAGAGGAAAAAAAAATCATGTTAAATGAGGAAATAAGTATGATTGAAATAACTACGGCTATAAGTAAACAAAAAATTAATAAAGCGGCCTGCCCAGATGGAATACCAGCGGAATTATATAAAGAACACCAAAACGTACTTAATCAACACCTATTAGAAGTTTTCAACGACGTTTTAACTGAGGCAAAAATACCTAAATCCTGGTTAGAGGCAAATATAGTATTAATACCAAAAGAAGATGTAGAAAGAACACAGATACAAAATTATAGGCCTATCTCCCTACTAAACGTCGATTATAAGATCTTTGCATCAATAATGGCAGAGAGATTTAAAAATTATTTAATTGACTTCATACATAGTGACCAAAATGGTTTCCTCCCGAATAGGCAGACTAAGCGGAATATAAGGACAATTTTAGACATATTGGAATACTACGAATTACATAGCGATTGCCAAATGGCACTCTTATTTTTGGACGTACAGAAGGCATTTGATAATGTTAATTGGCTATTTCTGATCCAACAACTGAAATTAATGGATGTTGGAGAAAATTTTTTAAATGTTATAGCTGCAATATATTCCGAACAGAATGCCCAGATTATAATAAACGGTGAGGTCACCAATAAATTCAATATTCAGAAAGGTACAAGACAAGGATGTCCTCTCTTGCCATTATTGTTTATATATACATTGGAGATTTTAGCTAGGACTGTAAGGCAAGAAGAGCAAATTAAAGGGCTTGAGATTAAAAAGGAAAAATATAAACTCCAAGCATATGCCGATGATTTAGTATTTATATTGGAAGATCCCGTGCAATCAGGTCAGAAGCTTTTTGAACTATTGGAGGAATATGGAGAGGTGGCAGGCTTGAAAATAAATAGAAATAAAACAAAGATCATAGCAAAAAATATGACTAACACGCAAAAAGAAAATCTTGGGGAAAAATTAGGAATACAAGTAGTTACTAAAATAAAATATTTGGGCATTGTTATGTCAGCACGTTGCTCATCAATTAGAGAGGATAACTACGGAAAATTAGTTAAACGTATAAAAGTTGACCTAGACCGCTGGAGAAATCTACATCTTTCGTTTCTAGGAAGAATCTCAGCGGTGAAAATGAATATTTTACCCAAAATTATCTTTCTATTCCAAAATATTCCAATCCAATTAGATAAAAAATTCTTTAAAGAGTTGAATAAGTTAACTTTAGATTTTGTGTGGCAAGGAAGGAAGGCGAGGATAAAGCAAAAGTCTCTACAGGATGCTAAAGAAAGAGGGGGATTAGGCTTCCCGGATTGGGAGTTATACTATCAAGCTGCGGCCCTGACGTGGATCAGGGATTGGATAACATTGGAAAATAAAAGATGTTTACTATTAGAGGGGCATGATCTCCAGCAGGGCTGGCATGCCCACCTATGGACAGATAAAAGCAGGAACCATCAATACTTTCTGAGGCATAAAGTCCGGCAAGAACTAATAAAAAGCTGGAATATAGTTAAATGCCAATACTATACAAAACTCCCAGGCTGGTTCTCACCATTAGAAGCAGTTATATACCCCAACCTTTATAGGCAAGATAGGGTTATCATATACAAAGATATCCTGTCAGAGGAAGGATATCTAAAGCAAAGGCAAGAGTTGAGACAACAGGGGATTGCTTTGGAATGGTGGTCTTACCTTCAGATACAAGCAAGATACGTGAAAGACAAGAAAGAATGGGGAATTAATAGACAAGATACGGGGCTTGATAAAATATTATTAGGCTCGGAGAAAAAACAAATCAAAAATATATATAAATATATGTTAGAATATAAATTATTTGAAGAACAAGTTAAAGAAACAATGGTTACCTGGACAATAGATTTGGGGCACGCTATAAACCTGGACCAATGGCAGCAAATCTAGGAACGTAATTGCAAAATTACATTGGTAACAACTTATAAGGAAAATCTCTATAAGATGCTCTTTAGATGGCACCTGCCACCGGCTAGGCTCGCAAAAATGTACAGTGGCTACTCACCACTTTGTTGGAAGTGTAAAAGGGAAAAGGGTACTTTTTTCATGTTTGGTGGGCTTGCAAAGAGGTACAGGTTTATTGGCAGAGGGTTTGGAATTGGATAACAGAAATGACGGGTCAAAAAACTCAATATAAACCAGAGATGTTACTACTTGGCATATTAGAAACAAAGATGAACAAAGATGATATATACCTAATTATTCATGTAATAACGGCGGCAAGAATTTTGTTTGCCCAAAATTGGAAAACAACTGAAGTGCCTAGTGGAGATGCGTTAATAAGGAAAATTTTGTATTGCGCAGAATTGGATAAGATGACTAAAGAATTAAAAAATCAGGAGGAAACAGAATACTATTTAAGCTGGAATAAATTTTACAAATGGAAGGAAAAAAAAGAAGGAAGGTCATTAGAAGGGATGTAAATAGAGGAAGAATATCTGAAATGTATAAAGTAAATGTATAATACGGAATGTTTAGACAAAGATGTATGTCAAAGATGATACACTATGTTCAATGTTTATTAATCTTTTTTTTCTTTTTTTTGTATTCAATAAAAATTATTAAAAATAATAATAATAATAATAATAATAATAATAATAATAATAATAATAATAATAATAATAATAATAATAATAATAATAATAATAATAATAATAATAATAAATGATTCACCTGTGGAGATGGTTACCAGCATCAAATTCCTGGGTGTGCAGTTAACAAGTAGGCTGGCTTGGTTGCTCAACAGCGAGACACTGTTGAAGTGGGCAAAGCAGCATCTGCATTTTCTGCGTCGCATGAGAAAAACACATTTTCCTTCCCCTATCCTTACTACTTTCTACAGAGGGGCAATTGAGAGCATCCTGTCATATAGCATCACAGTCTGGTTTAGAAGCATCATTGCTTCAGACAGGAAGGCAGTGCAGAGAGTGGTGAGGATGGCTGAAAAGATTATTGGCAGTTCCCTCCCTTCCATCCAGGACATAGCACATAATCTTGAGCAGGGTCCGTAAGATTGTCTGGGATACTACACATCCTCTTCCTGACATGTTTTCCTTGTTACTTTCTGGGAGGTGGCTCCGTGGTATCCGAAACCGAACATCCAGTTTCAGTCACAGTTTTGTTCCATACAGTATTAACCTTGTGAACGCTAAAGCTTCCTCCTTCCATTATGTATTCAAGATGGACAGTGATTAATATTTATACGTTACTTATATGTAAGGGTGTAGGTCTATACATATGTTGTATATAGTATGTTTAAATGTGTGTATGTGTACACTTTGAGAGCAAGCAACTAAATTTTATTTTTAATGTATGCCATTTTGCCCACAGTAAAAAATGACAATCTGTCTGTCTGTCTGTCTGTCTGTCTATCTATCTATCTATCTAGTGAGATATCATGGACAAAAAAAGGGTAGCAGATGAAATTACAAACTGTTTATTGAACTGCTTAAAAAATATGCAGAATGCATTAATGCAGAAAATGCCCTCTTCTAACTTAAAAATAAAATAAAAAAATGAGGCATATTCCAATTTGGTATCATCAACATATTATTACTGAACTTTGAACAATTAGTAACTCATTTTAACAGGTTCATGTAGCTATTAAAAGGTAGAGGAAAGAAGACAGAATCCAGAGGCCTCCCACAACAAGGGGATTCTTCCCAGCCACTAATTAGACTTGCTTGCAGACGAAGGAGTGGAATTACTACAGTACATTTGAAAGATGCAATTGAATCAGGAGGGATGCACTCTCACCATCCAGATTACAACAAAACTCATCAGTCAGGATGATCATTATCTCTGTCCCATGCCCAGATCGGATTCTGGACTGGAAAAGGTCTAATAATCCACTACGGTTATCTAGGTGCTCTGCAGTTGAATTCTGTCATGCTCTCAATACTCTTCTGCCCAAAAAGGCAAGTAGAAATAGGGCAATAATTATGAAACACAGATGGATTTAGGAAGGCCTTATTGAGAAGGGAGTGTATCTTGTTCATGCCACTGGCAACATCCTTTTCCAGAATGATGTGTGGATGACTTCTCAGATCCAAATTTCACTATTCTTTGTGATTACTCAAGAGTTGGAGAGGCAGGAATTAAGCTGCCAGTGGCTAGGGTTAACCAGAAGACCACGCTATCAATCTCACCTACCAAAATAGATCTCAGATAACAGAGCTAAATGTTACTTCAACTCATGTTGCAATTTTGGCATATCTGAGTGGCTTTGTCAATCAAACACAACACTAAATGGATATCTGTTTCCCATTCTCTAAAAAGGAATTAGCCGTTTTAAACAAGGTTTCTAAGTAATAGCCTGAAGCTGAGGGGGGGGGGATTCAAATAATTCAAATTGGTTTGAATTATTTTGTCCTTCAGTAAGCAAATTTATATATAATAAAAATAAGTTTATGGTATAGAGAACATATGATGAAGTGAATACAATTAAATTACAAAATGCTTTGTATGCATATTGAGTTGGGATTGGTTCTGAATGCAGTAAGAAAACTGTATGATGGCAGTATTCATGGAAATAAATGGAATGTTTAGTAAATGGTTTAACATTGAGAAAAGAATATGACATGAATGCGTGATGTCCCTTTCATTTTTAAAGTATGGAAAAGGTATCAGGAATTCTTGGGGTGAGAACAGAGGTATATTGGTTGAAGATGTGAATGTACATGTAGTTTTATTTGCAAACAATACCGTATTGTTGGCTGATAACCTGAATTATTTGCAGCAAGTGCAAATAATTCAGATAATAACAATCCTTGTTCCTGCGCCAAGACCACTTACTGTAATAACTTGACATTTGGATAGGAGAAGGCAAAGAAAATAGCAGAAAGGAAATGAAGATATAGAGGCCACAAACAGAAATTATCTGACTGTCCAGAAACTGTTAAAGACAGAATTCCTCCAGAGAGGTGGTGAGAAGGGAATGGTCACCATTGTGCCTGTTATAATGGCTTTAAGCAATTTTATTAGTTTTAGTTTTATTATTTTATATTTTTGTGGGGTATTGTTTTAATATGTCTTAAATGTTTTAATATGTCTTAAAAACACAACCAAACAAATTAGATATCTGACAATAATAAATGGCAATAAATTTAGATCATTTTCAAATGAACTTAAATTTCAGTAGCCAATACCATGGTTCCAACAGTATGTCATGCATAGTCTAAACAAGGCTTCTGTTTGTCCACATTTCTGAGTAATGTTTCCATGACTATTTTTTTTAAAAAAAACCTTTATGTTCCCAAATAAATAGCAAATCAAGAATTTTAGATACTTTTTTGATACTGAACTCACATATACTTCCTCAGAGCTGTTGTCTTCAATAACAACCTTATATTAGACTGAGGAAATATTTTCATTCTGAAGGATGTTGAATACTGTAGCTGGATTCTTTCACCAATAACTATAGTTTAGGTGAGAGAGTAGCAGGAAAAATGCTAGGAAACTGACAGTTTTTTATAATTTGCTGGAACTGAGCAGTTGGAACAAGATCGCAAAAAGGAGAATTGTGGATGAAAGAGCATCAATGACTTTTTTTCTTAACATAAATATAAATATATATATATATATATATATTGCTACCATGATCCCTAGTTCAGATAATTCCCCTTTATTTTATCATAACAGAAGGAAAGGCAGCATACAGAGGTCCCTTAGGGTTTTTTCTCCTCCAAAAGCAGTTCTTAAGGTTTTGAAGTCAAGATTCAGTGAAGGTCAATGCAGTGGGAAGTGTCTCTGCTAATTTAGATAAATGGAGTCTTTTGCAATGGATTGCTTACCCTTTTATCCAATTGAAGATTTACCACAGGATTTTTCTTTAGGCAGTCTAAAAATGTGCAGAGTTTTTTTCCAAAACTATGGCAGGAATTATTAATGTGGCACCGATCTGACCCTTCGAGGCAGATGCTTCTACTTATTAGGGTTTATATGACAATACTGATGCTATAAATACTTAAAATACCCCTTGGTGATGATTTATTCTTATATCACACTTGTATAATACAAGGAGACACATTATGAATCATGAATTAAATGTACAGACAAAATATGTTAATTTCATATTTTATTAAAAGTCTTGGAATTCATGTGGCAGATTTTTTTAAAAAAATTAAAACCTGTTATAAATTCCATAATAGTAAATAAATACTAAGATTCATTCAGTTGGTTTGGTGCCTAAAATAGAACTAGAATTGACAGTTTCCCAGTTTCTAGACTGGTGCCTTAACCACAACATCAAACTCGCTCTCTTATATTAGCATCCAGTTCCCTAATTATGGCTTGGAGTCTTATAACGGCACATCTTAGACTTAAATATAATGGCACATCTTAGACTTAAATATTTTTTTTGGAAATAAAATCAGATAATACTATGATAGCCTTGGGAGTTTTTGCACATTAAATTGTGTAATTTATTTTTGGTGAAATAATGTTTTACTTTGACAGTGTTTTGACTTACAAAATATTTATGAGGCTAATATAATAGAATATCAATGACATGAATATTTTTAGAAAGTTACATTTTAGAAAGGTGTGAGAAAGAAAAATTAAGAAAGCAAAATTGCATTTAGATAAAGTATTTGAAGCAAGATACATAGAAATAAATGTAAATTATGACAAATGCAGACTCTCTCACCCCCTCTCTCTCTCTCTCTTTCTTTGTGCGTATGCATGTGTGTGTGTGTGTGTGTGTAACTTTCATCATTTGTAAAAATAATTTCCTGTGATATTTGAGGTATTCAGTTTGAAAGGATGTGGCACTGATATAGATTAAATAATACACCTGATTACGGGTCTGATATTCTGCTGAGAAATACTGCATACTATTATAGATAGTATAGCATTAGTATTACAGATATTCTTTAGTTCCAAAAATCAAATTCTAAGGGCTTTTTCATAAGAATATAATACAATTATCACCATGCAGTATGGAGAACAGGAAGTTGACTATCATTGATTAAAAAGAACAGCAGTAAAAATATAGAATAGACTCTTTGACTCTATGTGATTATGGATAATATTTGTCTATATTTTATCATGATCCTGAATCTGCAAACAGAATATAATTCATGAAATCCCTTTTGTTCTTTTGGCATATGTATTTCTTTAGATTCTAAAAGCAAAGACTTTGTGAAGAAAATTTCATGAATAAATAAATTCCTAATTAATGAGGTTAATGTCTCCAGACTAATAGTTCAAAGTATCTTTTACAGTGATGGATTGTTTTGACTCCTGGCCAGTGCATCTCAATCTACATTTCGATGTTCCTATAGATAATCTGTAATGTAAACTTAATTCAATATGTAGTAGCTGAAGCATGCTTCTGGGTATATAAAACTTGCATTGTTTAAAATTAAGTATAAGTTTAAAAAGCACTGAGATTGTGTTTCTTCTGCAAAGAATCCTGCATGTATATTACTTTACTTCCATCCCATTAGTATTTCTGTTTTACATAACTTTATACAATACTAATATTATAAGAGCATAGTTTAAGTGGCTTGTCAAAAAGTAAGTATCTTAAATGGTCTCCAGCTCAGCAGCCTTCTGATATGTTGCATTTTACTATCTTCCATAAATCCAAGTCCATTATGGATGGCATAATGTAATCAGATTGAGAATTGGTATCCTAAGATTATATGTACATATATAATGCCTCTCCGGAAAAAAAGAGATCCATTAAACTTTATACACATTTCATCAAATAAATAATATGTGATTTTTCACCGTTGACTAATGCAAAAGTAGGTAAGAAACAGATATCAATCTATTAGTGGATCATTGACTGATTATGAGATAACCAGGACTAGACTGGCTTAATAATGTATTTATTCTTCTTCTTCTTCTTCTGCCATATCCATTATCGGACATTGGCGATCATGTTGGCGATCCTGTTTTTATCAGCAGCCACACGAAAAAGTGCTGCTGTGTTTTGTCCAAACCAGTCCCTTAGATTTTGAAGCCATGATGTTCTTCTTCTGCCTGGACCTTGTTTGCCTTCAATCTTTCCTTGGAGGATTAAATGGAGTATGCCGTATTTTTCTGGGTGTCGCATCACATGTCCAAAATATTCTAACTTTCGTTTTTTAATTGTTTTGATGATTTCCCTTGGCTTTCCCAGACGGCTTATCACCTCCTTATAAAAAATACTAATCCTGTTGTGTAAATATCTTCAGACATAAGAATTAAAGTATCTTTAAAGGATAGGCTTTAAAGGCTAAAGTTTATAAATCCAAAATGTTGAAGAAATGTTTAAGAAAAGGACAAAGTTAAGGCTTATCAACTTTTTGGTAAACCAAAATCAGTGGACATTTGTACTTAGCCCACTTCCTTTTCAAAGATAACAAGATAAAGTCACTTCAGATACAGCTTGACTTTTGGTGACTTTATGGATTCATCCATGTAGTTTTCTATAGCTGTTTGTAAGCATAGTTACTATATCATCTTCTTTCTTCAAAGGTTACAGCATTGAAAAAGCAGATGAAAGCCATTGAAAGGAAGTGTTTCAGACTTTTAGTCCCATTTCTGCCCTCATGTTTTAAGCACTTCACAGATGGCACAGTAGTGTGATGCCCTGTGGGATATTGATTCAAAAGCCTGACTGAATCCATAAAGGATTTACTGCTGACACTGCATTTTTAAAAAGGTCCAAAATATGAAGTGTTGAAAAGGCAGTATACAACTATAGAAAGGCTTTGATGTTTATTGTTTTCTTGCCTTTGAAAGTTTTCAATGGAGGTGAAGAGACTATGGACCTGATGACCTATACAGAGGGATGATGTGTTCATTTTGAATGGATTTTCATTTCACTGTTGGGTTTTCATCCCTTTTGAGTTCAACTCCAAGCAAAAATGATGGCAGGGCTGGATCTTCTTTCATGATTCCAAATTAGCATTCTAATATTTATGTATATGATGATATAATAGTATATGACATACTGAACTTACAAAAAATATAATGTCCATCCTTTATTTGCAAAATTAAACATAAATGTGGGTGTATAATTTTTTTAATTTCTATTCATAAGCATATGTAACAAAATTCTACTAGCATATTTTTTATTTAAAAATAGGAAAAGTCAAATATAATTAACAAGCAATAAATATAATTTACACATAATACAAATATAATTAACATTTTTAACAAAGGTTAAAAAGAATACAATAAGGAAATTCTGTCGTCATTTAAAATAACATATTATAAAATGAACATGTCTTAAATATTTAAGTAAAAGTAAATAATGTAATGTAAAAGTAATAATGAACCCATAATATAATATAAATTCTGTATGCATTTCTAAATAATTCTAAGTTCAGAGGAACTCACACCTACAGAAAACAAAAAGCCTGTACATGAGTTACAGCCTATAAATGAGTTAATGCATTTTTTCCTTTCATACTATCATATTATGGTTACCATTTCTTCCTAAATCTTTGTTTACTGTTCTTTAATTGTTTGCACTTTGGATTCCCACAAAAATTGCAATTATTTCATGGTCAAAAAATTATTGTTTGAAACTACATAGTAAATATACTATCTTTTCTGTTGTTCCTTACGTGCAAAACCATTTTGAGCTCTAGTTAAAAACAATAGTATCAAAACAGCAAATAAATTACTTAACAATTTTCTTATTAGAAGTTTCTTTAAAAAATTAGACAGATGCGCAGAAGGGAACATTTTTTAAAAATGATGGAACCCTCCATAAAATTCTTTTCCCACTTTACAAAGCATCCTCATTGATTTCCACTGAAGAAACATTCCTTCTATTAGTAAAGGCTTAGCATAAGAAAGGAAGGAACATTTATAAATACTAATTTTTTTGGGGGGGGAGAATCTTGATGCAGCTGATATTCTTAATACAAAATATATATAATACTGTTTATTCTCTAGAACTATGCTATAAGTTTGGACCCAAAAGTTCCTTGTTTTATTCAAGAACCTCTACAGTTCTATTCTGTAGGATGTTGGTGGGGAACTGATGAGATCATATTACTTACCTTATATAAAACAAAGTGATAGTATGGATTTTTCATTGGTTGTGGTAAGATGCTAAAATATAAGACTGAAGAACACCTACAACATGTCAATGTTATTAATTTGTATTGCTTAACCTTCCAAATGGTTCTGAAAACTTTGGAATGTGACTTGTGAATAGAAGTACTCATTTGTGTAATTAATCATTATAATAAGACAACAACAGCAATAATTGCAAGTATAAAATATCAGTAATAAAGCAGAGTAAGCATTTATTCCAAACTGACATGCAATCTGAATTAGCTGAAGAGTGCCAGAAAATAGAATTTTATTTTATGAATTTAAGAAAAAAATTATGCAGGCATTGCTCTGCCCTCTTCTTGAAAACTTGCTGAATGAAAAGCATTCAGTACATTTCAAGTTCAGAAATATATTTTGAGTGAACCCAGACTGTTACTAATAGTATGTGACTTTAATAAATACCACCATTTAGGTCCCTATGTTAAGAGAGTATGCCATATATTAGATTCTGTTACACTAAGTTAGTATTTAATTATAAGGCTACATATTGCTTGACATATTGGTATTCAAAAATATTTTCCCACAATATTGTTTTTATTTATTTATTTTCTTAATCTTGTATTAAGCTAGCCAACAAGCAAGTAAGCAAGGCTCATATATTGATCCAATTACAAGTAACACTGAGCAGTGAAGAATAAGTCATTGTATATTTTTCCTATTATAATAGGAAAACCTTCCAAAATGGCTTGGAAAGTTGTATTGTACATACATACAATAAAGTATGCTTTAAAATTAAGATTCCATGCTTACTGAAGGTAAACAACATTGTATTCAGATATTTGACAATTGCTATATTGAATCTTTAAGAAAACATTCCCTCATTGCCAGTCTTTTAGACACCATGAAATATTGTTCACCAATGAAGAAAAGCACCTGTCACTGAAATAATGCTGCCTAACATGTATTATCATATGACCTTAGGACTATGCATTGATTCCTGAGCATTAAATAAAAAAGTATCTGTTCTGTCTTCAATTTGGTAGACATTGAAGAGACGAAGTTGAACAGCAACAAAGTTTATTCATTAGAACAGACACAGACAGAACAGAAGACGAAACTGGCTCCACCCTTTTATACATGGAGCTTTGGTTGATCTTAACCAATAGTTGCAGGGGATTTCTCCCGCGCTAAATAGCAAGTCTGCCCGGGCCCCAGACATTCTGTCTCCTTAGCAGCCACGTGGCCGTCACCCTGCACCTGCTGCCTCACACAACTGAGTACATTACACCCCTCCCCCCTTAGTGAGGAGCATACTGCACCCCCTTTTATTTTTTAGGTTGCTTTAGTAATGCCGCCCCCAGATGGAGGCTATCCATTCACTCCCACTAACCTTAGCCCAGCCTGCGACCTTGTAGGATGTGTCGCCTGCCTTTGTTCATTAAAGCTTTGAAAAAAAACAAGCAGGTAATGGAAGCTTTTGAAAACAACGCTGGGCAATGCCAGCTTGAATAAAAGTACATTTGTACCTTTGAGAACGCCTCCATTCTAGCAAAAACTCTGAATGCTATGCTAGCACAGATAGAGCCCTCACGTACTCCTTTAGGAACTTGGGAGGCCCTCGGAGTCGCTCTGATCTCCGCGGAAGTGCCGCGGTTGCCTGGTCTGCAAGCTTGCCCACCGGGCTCAGCAGACCAGGACTTGGGGACCCATTTAAAATGGTCGGGATTGGGGCATGGAGGCTGTCCTGTTGGTCCAGCTCTGCGTGCCGACTTGGAGTGGAATTCCCCAGATGGGTGGTGTTCCCTGAAGGGGTGGTATTCCCCTAAAGAGGGGTGGTGTTCCCCTGAGGGGTGGTATTCCCCTGATCTGTGGGAGCAGATGGTTGGGAGTAGTATCCCGAATGGGCGAACCCCCCCCCGAGGAGAGGCTTGAAAAGCCGATCTCGCGCAATGTCCCATGCGCGTAGTGCCCGAGTCAGGAGCCACCTCGATGGCAAACCCCTCATTCACTATTTGCGATGAGCCATATTCAAGGTCTTGTTGACCATCCCGATCACTCTCTGGAGGTTCCTCCCCCCCAGAGCAGAGCCAGGAGCGGAAGAGTGGCTTTGCAACCTCCAGCGAAGCTGGTTGATATGCCGCCGCAGCACCCGACCATCTTCCAATGCCACTTCATAGGAAAGAGGGCCGGTGACCCTACAAACCACAGCCACCACTCACAAATTACCAGGGCCATAATTCCGGGCCCAAACTGGATCGCCCAAGTTCAGCCGCCTCGGTGCCCATGGTTGGGACACTTGCGATGCAACGCGGTCCGGATGTAACCAATCCAGCTTAGTGATAAGCCGGTGACCCCATCGGAGCTCAGTGGGGCTTTTGCCCATAGAAGTGCATGGAGTGGTGCGGTGGCACAGGAGAAAGTCAGCTAACCGGTGATGCCAGTTACCCTGCGTGATTCTTTTCAAAGAATCTTTTGTAGTACGCACCATGCGTTCTGCTTGACCATTTGACGCCGGGTGGAATGGCGCCGACATAGCGTGGTGGATGAGGTTTGCCCGCAGAAAAGACTGGAACTACGAGGAAGTAAATTGAGTTCCGTTGTCGGAGACAATTACGTCTGGAAGTCCATGAGTGGCAAAAATGCCACGCAGAACCCTGATGGTGATAGTGGAAGTGGCAGCGGACACTGGAACCACCTCCAGCCACTTAGAGTGACTGTCCACCACAATAAGAAAGATTTGCCCCTGAAAGGGGCCAGCGTAGTCGATATGGATCCTCGACCAAGGATCCTGTGTTGTTTCCCACCTATGGATGGGAGCTTGGGGCATTTCTGGCCTGGACTGTTGGCAAATGTGACATCCTTGGACCTGGGCTTCGATCTCCTTATCGAGCCCTGGCCACCACAGGTGACTGCGCACAAGCGCCTTCATTTGGACGATTCCCGGATGTCCCTCATGCAGAGATACTAGGACTCTAGTCCTTAGTGAGGTTGGGATGACTACCTGACTGCCCCACAGTATACACCCCTTGAAGGTGGATAGCTCCGCCTTTTGCCTCCAAAACCCCTGAAATTCCATGCCCGGACATGTGTCCGGCCATCCCGATAACACCCAGTTCAACACATATGTCAACTTGTTGTCAGCAGCCTTCTCAGCTGCTACATCCCCTGCGTGGAGAGGGGATTCAGGCAAATCCTGAATAGACAGGATGTGGTTTGCTGGTGCCGGATCAGGCTCTATGTTTCTTAAGGGCAATCTACTGAGGCCATCTGCATGGCCCATCTCTTTGCCCGGCTTGTGAATCATGCAAAAATCATATGCAGAGAGAAATATGGATCATCTCAACATCCTAGGAGATATTATGTGGGGTGTCTGCTTGTCCGTTGTAAACAGCCCGAGCAGTGGCTTGTGGTCTGTGAAGACCATGAAATGGTGACCATACAAGAAGTCATGGAACTTCTTGATGCCCTCTACGATTGCCAATGCTTCTCGATCTATCTGCGCATAATTACGCTCTGCGGCAGACAGGGTTCTGGAGTAATATGCTATCGGGACCTGAGTCCCATCTGTTTTAAGATGACTTAAAACAGCTCTGATCCCGTACGGGGAAGTGTCGCACGCTATGCTAACAGGAAGTCACTCATTAAAATGAGCCAACACCGCATTTGAGGAAAGCAATGCTTTGACCGCAGCAAAGCTCTTCTCGTGGACACTCGTCCGTGCCCAAATAGCCTGTTTGTCTAGGAGCCGGTGTAACGGCTCCACCACGGCTGCCTTGTGGGGAAGGAATGCGTGATAGAAGTTCAACAATCCCAAGAATGCTTGGAGTTCTGTTTTTGTTTTGGGACTGGGTGCTTGCTGGATTGCCTCCAGCTTAGACTGAGCAGGGTGTATGCCTTCCGCGTCTATGCGAAACCCCAGAAACTCTGTGGATGTAACCCCAATCTTACACTTATCTTTCCTGAGTTTCAGGCCCACTTTGCGAAACCACGGCAACACGGCCTTGAGTCTCTCAGCTAGATTCTCTACTAATTCCCCTGCGATGAGGACATCATCGAAGTACGGGCATACGCCTGGGAGGTCTCTGGGTGTTCTCTCCATGACACTCTGGAAAATGCCTGGCGCTATGTTAATGCCAAACTGTAGCCTCCGCACCTTGAAAGCCCCCCCGATGGGTCACAATAGTTTGTGCCTCTGCCGTGGCGTCATCCACCGGCAACTGTTGATAGGCCTGGGCCAAATTAAGTTTCGCGAAAATACAACCCCCTTGTAGAGAGCCCAGAATATGGCTGACTACTGGCACGGGATAGGAGTGTTGCTGCAGTGCTTTATTCAGCGTGCACTTATAGTCAGCGCAGATTCTGACCTCACCATTGGCCTTAAGTGGCATCACTATGGGGGTTTCCCATGGACTGCTGTCCACAGGCTCTAAGATGCCCTGTTGCAAAAGTTTATCCAATTCTGCATTAATTTTGTGCTTGACGAGGCTTGATCCTAATCGGTGCGACAGAAGGATCTAACTTTAATGCAATTGGTGTCCCCTTATACTCTCCCAGTTCAGTGATGAACACATCTGCGAATTCTTTGCAGACTTGTTCCAAACTGGCCGTTTTCACGCTGTTCAGCCCGGTTACCAGAATTCCCAAGGCCTCGAACCAATCAAGCCCAATCAGGCTTGTCCTGTCCCCATCGACCACCACTATATTCAACATCCCCATGAATTTCCGAAAGTTCACCCTTATAGTGGCTTCCCCCTTAACTCTGACCGGGGAATTCTGAAAATCAGTCAATATTAGATTTGATGGCCTAATTTTCACCCGTTGGCCTCTTTGCCCACAGATCCTGTTAAGGGTGCTCTGGGAAATGATGGACATGGCAGACCCCGTGTCCAGTTCCATCCTCAATGGGACCCCTTGCAACCTTACTTTGAGTTGCAGCTTTTTCTTTAAAGGCCTATGACCCCTGGTTCTATGGACACCGCACCTGCTGGCACAGAACCCCACCCTGTTTTGGCTGGGTACCCCGGTACCTTTCTGAGGCAACTCTTTCTTGGAACTTTTTTTTCCACGACCTAAACAAACAACAGCGATATGGCCTTGCTTGCCACATGCTTGGCAATTAGCTGTCCGGAACCGGCAGTCGGCTCGCTTGTGCCAACCCCCGCACCCCATGCACCTGGGGAAGGGATCTACCTTGTCAAGAAGTCTCAGAAGTCCTTTCGTCGGTGTTTGTTGCACCAGATCAACTTCCTGGTCCGGCTCGGCCTCTTCCTCAAGTTCGACGTCCTCGTGGTGGATGGTCTGCGATGGGGGACTGTTCTTTGAGAGCCGCACAGCCCTTACAGCTCCGCTGGCTGCTTCCTCTGCGGTGACCTCTTGCAACGCTTCTTGGAACGAGACGGTCTCCTTCGTGAAGATCTTTTGCTGAAGCTCTCTGCTGTGTAGCCCACAAACCAAATGGTCCTGTAACCGTTCCTCTAAGTCCTTGAACTCACATGGCCTCGCTGCCTGTCGGAGGGCTGCGATGAATTCTGTGACGGACTCTCCTGGATGCTGGTCCCTCTGCTCGAAGGCATGCTGCCATGCGATGACCGACAGCTTTGGCTCAAAGTGCTCCTTGAGCATCTTTTGAAGCTCTCCATATGGCACTTTCTCTAATGGCACTGGGGACACGAGGTTTTCCGCGATGTCGAAGACGGCTTGGCCACACACACAGAGTAGCGTGGCAGCCTTCAGCTCGTCTTCTGCGACTCTGTTAACACAGAAGTAATTCTCGGCCCGGGCGATGTACGAGCTTCACCACTCCGGGTGAGCAATGTCGAACTCCGCTAGCCGACCCAGCTTAGCCATAACAAAGTCTCTCATCTACCGTGTGCTGCCACTCGTTAGAGGTTTCCCGGGCAGTTCCTCGCAGCACTCTCCCCCAGCATTTGCGTACTGGTGGGTGAGTGAGCTGAATTAGGAACGCCATCCCTCAACATGAACTGGCCCTCCTTCACTGTGCTTCAGGCCCTTTGTTAAGATGGCAGCAGAATCCCACCTTCGTCGCCAATGTTCTGTCTTCAATTTGGTAGACATTGAAGAGACGAAGTTGAACAACAACAAAGTTTATTCATTAGAACAGACACAGACAGAACAGAAGACAAAACTGACTCCACCCTTTTATACACGGAGCTTTGGTTGATCTTAACCAATAGTTGCAGGGGATTTCTCCCGCGCTAAATAGCAAGTCTGCCCGGGCCCCAGACATTCTGTCTCCTTAGCAGCCACATGGCCGTCGCCCTGCACCTGCTGTCTCACACAACTGAGTATCTAACAATTTACAGTATCTAAATTGCATTTACCATCTTAAAGTCATTAAATCCATTCAGCAACTTGGAGAGAAGAGAGGGAACAGATGAATAAGTATTTAGATTTCAGTTCTTCTGTATTTATTCATAAGCAGAAATTATATTGAGGAGTGGATGCAATTTAAGAACTATTTTATACTGTAATAGTCCCATTACATGACTACAAAAAGTGAATGATTCTCACCTAACTGAATACCCCAGTACTTCTAGTTTGTCAGGGCAAAAATAAAAATAACTTGAGCTAATTATTCTTCCCCATGGCCTTTTAAAAATGTGTATATGACTTACATTTTGGTCTGCTCTCAGACCAAAATTAACCCATATTTTAAGGTCATATAGACAGCCTGAGATGATCAGCAGATTTTCAGCTGATCTCCACCAAGCTGATTCCTCCCAAGCTCCTTTGGAAGAGTGTGAACTGGAGAGGAGCCATTAATATCATAGGAATGTACATGGCAATCCTAATTTGTTACTTCAGAAGCATTCTTCACTGAGTTCAGTATAAAATAAATAAATAAGCATATTTACAGAACTACAGTTTTAGGTAAGAGACTAATAAAATACAGAAATCACAATGTTTAACACTATATATGTGTGTGTGTGTGTGTATGTATGTATGTATGTATGTATGTATGTATGCATGTATATGTATATGTATATATGTATATAAATGTATATGTATGTATGGAAAAAGAACATAAAATCCAGATATTTATTGATACAAATTCAACCTACATATACATATTTATATTTTTAAACGTTTGCAACTTTAAAACTGAGACAAAAAGTGTATTATGAGATCTTTTGATTTATGCAGATGCAATCAAGGCAAAATTAAGTCTCTTTAATTTTTCTCCAAATTTTTCCAATTAAATAAATTGAACAAGTACTGTAGTTACCTTTGGTTGGAATGCAGTGAAAGAATATAGTACCTAGAAATACAATACCTTTTATTAGAAAAGAGTTAATGAAGCTTATAGAAATGAATTTTAAAAAGCATGTAGGTTTTCTTGTGTCCAGTCAGACAAAGGTAATGAATACAAGATGCTGTCACAGGGATTAGCAAGACATGATATCTCTGTATGGGTGGCCTCCATGGAATATAAACACTGATTATAATGATTTTCTTTATAAAAAATGCTGTTAAATTTTATTTTAAGTGAACATCCTAAAATGTGAGGCCTTAGAGTTTTACATAATATCATGCAAGATATCAGTGCTGTTGCATGTGAATATATACTATGTCTGATTTGTGAAAATTATGAGAGATCTGCTAACCTCACAAGATTCCAATTATTGTATATTTTAACATTTTGGTTCCTATACCCTTTTACTCCAAGTTTTAAAAACATTACCAATGCTTCTTCTGATGTTGTAAAAGTATTTTCAAGAAGAGAACAATGAAAGGAAAGAAAGAGCCAATTTGGTCTAGTGCAGGGGTAGGCAACCTTGGCTCTTTTATGACTCGTGCTGGCTCAGGAATTCTGGGAGTTGAAGTCCACAAGTCATAAAAGAGCCAAGGTTGCCTACCCCTGGTCTAGTGGTTAAGGCAACAGACTAGAAACTAGGAAACTGTGAGTTCTAGAACACCTTTAGGCATCAAAAGGGCTAGGTGTCTTTGGGCCAAACAGCGTCTGTCAGCCCAACTTCACAGGGTTGTTGTTATGGAGAAAATAGGAGGAGGAAGCACTATTAGGTAGCATTAGGTACTACTACTTATTGAATTATTTATAAAAATAATAATAAAAGGGGATTTAAAAAACTCCAAAAACTAGGGTGTGAAAAAAGGAAATATTTTAAAGATGAATTCTCTATATTGTTATACATTAAGATATATTGTAGACAATAACAAACAACAAAAGCAAGGCTACAATAAAAAAATGATTAAAATGATTAAAATGAGACAATTAAGATATAAAGATAGATATTCCTAGTGAGGGCAGAATAGCATTTATTTTCTTCATGAAAGATGTATTACAGCTTTTATCCCTAGACATAGGAAGCATGGACTAAACCCCTAGTGTGGGCTGCCTAGCAACTAACCCATCTAGTGAAGGTGATACAGAAGTTAATCTCTTTAGTAAGCAAGTGTAACTATTAATTTAATTAGTAAAAGCATTGTAGCATGAATCATCTTGGTACAACAGTAGATTTTTTAATGAGGAGTCTGAAACTCTAACCTTGAATATGCACATTAGAGATTGCCTCTCCATTATAAACAGAAGGCATCATTATTAAAAACAGATGCAGCTATTTGAAGAAAAGAAATTATTGAAGGAAAAGAAGGCATTTGATTATTTCTTATTCTAAAAAAAGACATTCAGGAGTATTTATAAGGGAAAAAAACCTGAGAAGGAAGAATATGCTTAAATTCCTCAATCCTTCCTATATTCTATATTCCTATATCAGTGGTGGCGAACCTATGGCACGCGTGCCAGAGGCGGCACTCAGAGCCCTCTCTGTGGGCACGTGCGCCATCACCCCAGACCCACCTCCCCCACGGCCCCCTCCTCACCAGCAACCCCCCCGGAGGAGAGTCGCCCCCGAGCGCAGCCCGTGTGGAGCAGTGCAGCCAAGGACATGGCAGCCGAGCAGTGGTGACAAGACTTCGCCCTCGCACTCGTGCGCAGTTGATGCTGCGGGGCGTGGGTGGAGGACGTGGTTGCCATGGCGCTGCTGGGCCGCCTGGGTGATCTGCAGTGGGCCGTGGAGGCGGTGGGTGTCCCCACGGGCGGGTGGGTCGGGGACAGGTGGGGGGCAGTTTTTGAGCACTTGGTGTCTAAAAGGTTCACCATTACTGTCCTATATCCTTCATTTTCCTGCACTACAGCTGTTGTTTGGCTTGAATTCCACAGTGAACTATTAAATAATTCTATCGGCTACTTCAAATTTATGTTGGAAATGTGAACAAGAAGAAGGGTCATTTTATTATGCTTGGTGGACTTGTAAAAGAACTAGAAAATATTGGGTTCAAATTCATACAATGATTAAGATGAGTTTAAAGATTAATATTCAGTTGAAACCAGAACTTTTCCTTCTAAAACGTGAAACTGAAAACAGGTAGAAAAGAGCCATGGGATACTCTTTTATAATAACAGCAGTGAGATTATTGTATGCACAAAGATGGAAAAAATTGGCAATACTACATGGAAGAATAAGTTGGTGAAAATGACAGCCCTTCTGAAATGGTGAAATTCAATTTTTTGAGTAGAGAAAAGACAACATCTATATGTATCAATGACTGAAAAACACTTCTGATTTTTTGGGGCATAAAAATGAGCTTGCAATTTATGAATTTAATGATTGGACAAGATAATCTAATAGTCACATCTTTATGTCTTTTAAAATATCGTCTTCTTTTTATTTTTATTTTTCTCTTCTTATCCTTACTTTTTCTTTTTTGCCCTTTTAGCTTTTTCTTTTATTTTTTTCCTTACTCTTTCTTCTTTCCCTTTCTACTTTACTTTGTATTAGTTCTTACTATTGTTGTTAAAACGCTCAATATATATATGTGTGTGTGTGTGTGTGTGTGTGTGTTATTTCTTGTTTAAAATTATATGTATATGTTCTGTTTTAAGAACATATAAAGCAGAGGGGAATTATAACACACATTCTTTCTTAGGGTGCAAAATAAACAAAAACAAAAACAAAAACCCCTGCTGCAAACTCCATGTGGTGTAAAGAAGGGCATCCAGCCAGTAAACGCTCAGCTCCATTTGTGCAGAAAATTGGCCTAAATGAACTGATAATCCCAATTATTCTTTAGGCTAGTAGTAATAGATGCCTTAGATAAGATACTCATTTCGGCTGTTATACCATTTTTTAAAATTAAATGTAAAGCTTTAATCTACAAATTTAGGTCAAAGCTATCAAGCAGTGGAAAAATCAGCATAGACACTTCCACTGTCCAAATTGTCAATCAAAATAATCTCCCTTTTTTAGACTGCAATTTTTTTTTACAACCAAATTACATATCTGTGTAGCAAAAAGCTTTCTGTATCACATTAAACATGACTGGGTGTCATACAAAAAGAGCTATAAAAACTATGGACAATTCAAAAACATTATGAATTGTGAACATTATAAATGTTGTACTTTGAAAGTGGGAGAGAAAAACAAATATGGGGATTATTGGAAAGACTAAACAAAGATCAATAGGCATTTATGGTAGTTCTGATCACAAGGCAATAGGTAAGTCCATATCGGAGCCTTGGGATTATGTAGGAATAAAGATATTGGACTAAGAAATCCAGGCTAAAATCTCATGTCATATAAATTCACTGAGTCACCGCCCAACCCAACCAATTCACATTCTTGCAGTCTTGAAAATAATATGAAAATAAATCCCGTGTTAAATATCTTGAGCATATGGAAGAAAGATGTCATACTTGAGGATACCATGACCAACCCAAACAAAACAAAACAAAACAAAATCCCACAAATAAACCCAGAATTATCACTTGTGGCACAAATGACAAGGCTTAAATTATTAAAATATTATGTGAAGACCTATCTATCTACGGAAGACTCTAATGCTGGTCAAGGTGGAAAGAATGAGAAGGAGAGCATCAAGGTGGATGTGCAGTTATAGTAGTTATGGGTGCACTTTTGGAAGATTGAAGGACCAGATTAGGGACAGATCATCTTGGAAAAAATCTACCAATGTTAATACCAACTTGACAATCAATCAAACAATTTAGAAATAAAACATCTAAATAAAATTGAAGATATTAGATATTCATTGCAAAAATGGTACAGAAGTACCCCAAAAGAGAAAGGAAGCAACTGTAAATAATGAAATTATTAAACAATGATGTTTATATTATTAAAATACATAAATTCAATATTTTAGCATGTTCTTTTATTGATAAATTAACCATGATTGGTACTTACCTTTGCTCTAATATTTCATTTTAACACAAGTTTTTTAAATATATTGATGCAACTTTCCCAAACATATGTTTACGTTAAAAAATTTTTTTCCTGAAAAATTAGTGTGTACTGCAGCTATATGTGCCAAGCAAGATTCACTCTGCATGATCATAAGATTTGTTATCACAATATTTGCCCTTGATTTTGAAGAATACACAATGACCATTGTTTTCTGTAATTTGTCCCTGCACAAAGTAGGGAATTCTCATGACACATTTTGGGTAGTTTCTTTTATTAAAGAAAGCCTGTACGATCTCTAGTCCACGAGTCATTTTTTAAACAAGAATACGAGGAACAAAGACAATGACCTTAGTAATATTTAATCATTAATCTTTAATGAGGTTTTAAAATGACAGAAAACCCACAAGAGTGTTCATTAATAAACACGTACCTAGAGTTACCTAATTAAAGTGAATAAGAGATAATAGAATTTATTTTAATTCATTACCCTAGTTATGCAATGTTAAGAGGCAAGAAATGCCCAAAATATGACAGATTTTTTTCAAAAATCAATGATTCATATTTATTTAGGGTATATTTTTCCAGAAGAATTTAGGACAATTCATATATATTCTTTATAAATAGAGTGGAAAGTTTAAATACTTCAAAATTACCCTTCTGACAATATCAGAATTGCTCCTGATCCATGACTTATTTTTTAGAAAGTATTAGTATTTGATAATTTCTAGTAAGTTGGACTTCATTTCAATTAAATGATATTCCCACATATTCTCACATTGAATTCTGTTTGGAGCAGTTTATTTAATGATTTCAATTAAAGCTTTTTCACTTGACTGATCTTTTGTGTCACTTGAGAGATTAACAGAGCAGCTATTTAGTAGCCAGAGATCAGACACAGAAAATGTTGCCTTTAAATGAAACATTAGTTTATTTTTGGGGAGGTAGTAATTATAATGCTAATTACCAAATTCATAATCACTATAAAAGGCACTTTTTAGTAGTAGCAACAGTAGGAATGCCTGCCTGGCCTATATGATGGATCACAGCCTCTATTAAAAATACTTAGGTTAACTAATTACTGAACTCTCTCATCCTTACCACTTTCAAGCAGTCAGCTACTTGATAATTAACAGAAAAGAGGAAAACACTTCAAAGGCCTAAAATATTCCATCTAACAGTTTATGCATAAAATTGAATTATTTTTTCTATTAATAATAATTTATTAATAAATAATAAATTGTAATTAATAACAGTAATTTTTATATTAATAATACTTCTATTAATTAATAACAATTCTATTACTAATAATTCTACCTCTCCCCATGATAGAGTATAATAAACACAGATTGGCATTCAGAGATAGGAAGTAACAAAGTAGTTGTAGTTATTTTTTTAGAATTTCCAACTATATTTGAAATCTCGGGCAGGATTTGGTCATTGTAGAACACTTTTATAAATATATATTTTTTTACGATTTAGATCAGGACATACTAAAAATAAGTTCCACGGGAGCAGAACCTTTAAGAAAGTATATATGATTTGATCTTCCTTTTCTTCTTCTTACATGGATGGTTGAACAATTGTATAGACAGGTGACAATTTTAAAGATAAGAATGCAAGATGAAGCCTTTGCTCTGCTAGTAAGGAAACCATAAGGAAGATTTGCAGTAAGAAAAAGAAATGATCACATGGTTAAAATAAAGTTACCACAAACCCTGAAATAAATGCAATGCCATATGTCACTTATTCACTGATCTCAGTGTTTGCATGTTCTTTCAAACTGCGACAAATGCAAAGTACAATAAATTTTGGGCAAACCATTAAAAATGCACTCTGTAATCCAATCTTTTATTTCAAAATTAACTCTGGTTTTATCAAGAATTCCAGATAAAGCAGAAATAATGATACCTTGAATGCTGAATAACATTTAAAAGAACCATAATTAATAAATCCAAATAGGCATCTATGCATGTATTTATGAAGAATTTATAATATGGAAAGTGTGGATTTATTGAAAGAACATTTTTAGAGGTATGCCCATGAAGAAAAAAAGTCATGTTGCTTTCTTGTTGAGAGTCATATTGGTTGATTAAAGACATAAAATCTGTTGAACTTCCTGTTGTTTGGGCTGGGACGGGCATTATCTTAAAACCAATCTGTGTAAAATCCATGCAGAGAGTTGTGTTTGGTTTTAGCTGAATACTAGACCTGTGCAGTACATTCAAAGGATGCTGTGCAAAAGTATGCAAGGCTAGCAAACATCTGAGACAACCATGATTTCTAGAAGACTCATTGCAACTGTCTCAAGAAGTTTCCATGCCATCTCTTCATTTAATTGACAGTTTCAGGCCAAGAGAATCTGAGAATCTAATACTTTACCCAGTTCTACATAATGTGGAATGGGGTTGCATTTGCTGGAATGAATTGTCTAGCCTTTACATTTATGCATTCAGCATGTTTCTGTAAATAATTGAGGGATATATCACAGACATTTTGAACTTACATCTGGAAACTTTGCAAAAGTAGAATCTATTTGCATACATGAACTACTTCTTTTAGAAGTTAAAAGCTAAGTGTATACTAAGAATAATCGTGACAATGGATAGAATCCTATTTTGCCATGCTCATTGCAACAGTGTTGAATGGGACAGCTGTGCAGTTCAATAGTGTTTGGAAAAAAAATCTTCATTGGCTATTTGTATGGAACTATAATGAGAATTCCTAGCATTGCAACTATTCTCCCAGATTGACTTTCATAGATTGTAGCAATAAAGGTAATTAAAATCTCACTAAAATTCTACAGTTCAGGATGATTCTACAATGTGGACTTTTGAAAGAAATGATTTAGATCTTAGTCTCTCTTGACAAAACACAGAAGAAACCTAAAGTAAATTTATGTAATAAACATCTGCAGCTGTGGTTTATTACATTAAAATCTACAGTTTTACAGCAACATGAATACTCTATCAGCATATATGAGAAAAGCTTTCTTTATATGGACAAATTAAAGAGTGCACTTCCATTATATATTTCTGTTTATCCATTTCCCATTCTGAGTTTCAAAAGTCTCTTTAGAAAATTTAGTCAGACTAAATGACTCATCAACTTTGACTATATTTTTCTTTTGGGATGATACTTTTTCACATGTATATATTTATATAGGCTAGATATGATAAATGATATGCTGAATAGAGAGGCACACTATTAGTTGTCCTAGTTTTCAGTGGCTGAAATATAATCAATCAATCATTCATTTTTCTACATTTATTTTTTTCACATTTCTTCATGAGAGCAAGACCATTAACTGATTTTAGTATTGCATAAATGTACAAAATTCACAAAACAGTCAGATTTGTGAGATATGTAGGGTACTCTTAAGTAATATATCATACTGCATGCCACCTAGAATCACCTGGTGTAAAATAGGCAGCCATATACATTTGATAAAACAAAATAAGATAATAAACCATGAAGAAAAATTTCCATATAAGATAAAACTCAATTCTTTCTAAGAAAAACCTTTAATATAATTTTGAGTCCTATTCTTTTTTTCATCTACATATGTTTTCCAATGTCATCAAGTATCTACTGAAGATTCAAAGCACTAACTACACTTCAGGACTGAGTACAGGACTGAATAATTAGCAGAAATGGCCTTTCTTGATATCTTGATTGGAGATGCCAAGGTGGATGGTTTCAATTTCCTCTCTATCTTGAATAAATTGCCCAGTGAGGAAACTCTGGGATGCAAAGTTGTGCTCTTTGCAGAGTACTAATAATTTAATTGATTAAACTTTGTGTAAGGGAAACAGAGTACAGATGCTTCTGTTGGACAGATACAATTTTCAAAATCATTAGCTTGATTTGAGTCTTGAAATAATTATATAAATTTACTTAGCATGCTAGTTCCCTTATTCTCTCCAATTTTCATGATCGTCCATTTCAAACAAGCTCTTTGCACTATAGGTGAAGCAAAATGTGCTGTTTCTGTATTATTAAAAGTATTATGCTAAATATATCAAGTTTTGGTAGCTACGGTTTTAGATTTCATTCCTGGCATTTTACTGGTTTCTTTTGATAACTATTAGAATCACAGATGCTTAAGACACTGAATCTATTAATGTGATTACATGCAGATAATTTTAATTAGAAACACTGCAGTGAGTTTATTATCCAGCAATTCCATGAGACTTAAATACTAAAAATTGCAAAATGCACGTATACATATTCAAAGCATTCAATTTGTATGCAGTCTCTATTACATGGATGTAAATAAATTCAATTCAAATAAATATAATTCTCCTGTTTTTTTGTGATTTATTGCAATAGAAATACAACCTGATCCAGCAATATTATAAAATAAGAGGCCAATTTGGGAAATATAGAGACCATAATAATATATGATTGTAGCTTGCAATATAAGATACAAATCTGTAAATATAATATAGTATATTAGTATATAATATATTATAGTATGGTATATAGTACATAGTACAGTATATAGTATATAGTATATAGTATATAGTATATAATATATAATAATAATAATAATAATAATAATAATAATAATAATAATAATAATAATAATAATAATAATAATAATAATAATAATAATAATAATAATAATAATAATAATAATAATAATAATAATAATAATAATAATAATAATAATAATAATAATAATAATAATAAAGTTGGAAGGGATCTTGGAGGTCATCTAGTCCAACCCCCTGCTCAGGCAGGAAACCCTATACCATTTCGGACAAATGGCTGTCCAGGCTCTTCTTAAAAACTTCCAGTGTTGGAGCATTCACCGCTTCTGGAGGCAGGTTGTTCCACTGGTTAATTGTTCTAACTGTCAGGAAGTTTCTCCTTGGTTCTAGATTGCTTCTCTCCTAGTATACAGTATATAGTATATAGTATATAGTATATAGTATATAGTATATAGTATATAGTATATAGTATATAGTATATAGTATATAGTATATAGTATATAGTATATAGTATATAGTATATAGTATATAGTATATAGTATATAGTATATAGTATATAGCAGGGGTAGGCAACCTTGGCTCTTTTATGACTCGTGGACTTCAACTCCCAGAATTCCTGAGCCAGCCATGGCTGGCTCAGGAATTCTGGGAGTTGAAGTCCACAAGTCATAAAAGAGCCAAGGTTGCCTACCCCTGGTATATAGTATATAGTATATAGCACTGACTGCTATATACTATATAGAGACTGAGTGCCCAAACTGCAACCCAAAACCCACTTATGCATCATCGAGTGCCGGGTGGGTGTGGCCCATTGGCTGGGTGTGGCCAATTGGGTGGGCATGGCCAATTGGGTGGGTGTGGCTACGGTGGTAACGGCAGACAGGGTGGGACTAAAAAGTTCAATCAATCAATTCCAACTTTGCAAGATCTTTTTTTCCCGCAAGAAGTTGAAATTGACTGATTGAACCTTTTTTTTTTTTTGCACACGGCAGCGGAGGCCTAAAGCGAAAAGGTTTTATAAAACCCAGCTGAAGGCCTAGGTCTGGGGCGACAGCACGCGTGCCCACAGAGAGGGCTCTGAGTGCCTCCTCTGGCACCCGTGCCATAGGTTCGCCACCACTGGTATATAGTGTATAGTGTATAGTGTATAGTATATAGTATATAGTCTCTCTCTCTCTCTCTCTCTCTCTCTCTCTCTCTCTCTCTGTATGTAATGAAAAGTATACCACATTACCAAACAGTTGGCACTCTAGTGTCAGTGTTGGATTTAGGAACATCTCCAAGCATGAATATGTGCTCTTAGGGTAAATGAAAACCCATCTAGGACCAGCAGGACACTCATAAACAATACATCCATTTTTTTCTGGATTGAATCTTTGTTCATTGATCCTCATATAGTCTGTTACCTAATCAAGTATTGATTCAGGATGCTAACTACCTCATTGTGATGGACTACTGTAAACTGACATTTACCCAGGTATGAGTGAGCACATTCAAAAGAATGGGGGTTGAGACAAGAGACACCCAGCCCAGAGCTGGATAAAAGACAGAGAAAGAGAGTTAGGATAGCTACTAGAGTATATCCATTAGGATGAGAGTACTAAATGTTTTATCTAGCAAGATTTTGTCTATTGGATATAAGCAATAAAAAGCTGAACTTTAACTGGATTATTTTGTATTGTTCTTGGGTTGAGCCTGATACTCATCCATATTAGATGACAAGTAGAGGTAGGCCGGGCTATAATCTGCATATTAATACTAATAATCTGCATATTAATAGCATCTCAACCCTATTCCAGGATATCTTATCTCAGTGGCTTCATTTAGCATGTAGATGCTAAAAAGCATTGGAGATAAACTCATCCAATAAAATAGAGAAGGATTCTAATTCTGGAATTATATTAACTCTAGAAATCAAGTTGTGGCAAATGCAAAGAACTGTAATTTCAAAGTGTTCTGCAAATTTCTTACATGGCACCAAAGGTACAATAAACCTTTCTTTTGTCCAAAATTCCAACAGGTAGAAAAGTTCTTCTGGATGATACTGAGAAGTAGAGAATAAAAGTTTGTTTACTGTCCTTACCACATCTGTTGTAAGGTACCTTCTGATTTTGCAGGTACTTCAGATACAAGCAAAGAGGATTGTCCAGTTTTTCCTCCACATTTGAAATCCCTGTACCACCTTCACAATGAGGTGAATGTAGTTTTCAGAAGGGCATAAGATCTTGCACGGGAACCTGCAAAATCATGTTCTTCTTCTTGCTTTAGCAGAAACAAACATCTGATCAAAAACTATGCCTCAAATGAAACAGAACCGCTGGAATCTAAATAATGTCACTAATGGTTTTTGTAAGATGTCTAGTACAATGGTGCAAACCATTCATTTGTTAAATTCATATACGAGTCAATAAATAATGCTTCCAGCTATAAGAACAAAGTGACTAATGATGAATAAAATGCCATATCTCCTTGCCTTTGCTATATATATATGCCTTACTGTATTTCTAACCTACATATTTCTCTATATTGGTACTTTTTCATATTTTAAGTTTGATCAAATTTCTGCTCTTTCACTTAAAGAATCAATCAGATAATGTTCTCATTTTGAAATGTTAATGCTCAGCTTTATATGGCAATAAGTCAAGACATTGTGACAATTCTATTTGGCTTATAGTAAATATTTCACTTTTAAAAATATCCCTTTCCTTGCAAGCTTAATAAACTGTCACCACAGCTGCAGCTGTAAATGGATTTGAAATCCTCTTTAAATATTTTCACCCTTGCCTTTACATTGTTCTTAGGCTGTTAAAAGCTCTTTTGGATTTCTAGCACCTGGAATCTCTGTGATAAAAATAAATTAAACTTTTCCTGGTGAAAGCTTTTCCTAAAGTTAGTGAACTGTTCAAATTTTGATTTAATGCAGTCCAGGCACATTGAGAACCTTAGTGTCACCTATTTCTGCTGCAGTCTAAAATCTATTTGTTTCCAGTAAAGCCTTGCAAGATAAATGTTCATTAAAGTACATCTTTCACAAAGAAAAAATGGGTACAATTTGGGAGTAAGGATTCCCAAGAGCTGGAATTTGTGATAAAATGCCAGAGCTCATTTGTAAAATCTATGTAAATTAATAATAAAACAGATATTCATCACATTTCTACTGAAGTGAAATTTGAACTGAATTTTTAAGTGGTTTATTAAAAAAAAGTGTTCCCTCTGAACTTAGCAGCTGCATGACAGACAGTTTTCCTCTGTTCTACCCAAATTGTTGATTTTGTATGTTGGAAAATTTCTATTAGCACTACAAAGCTCAGAGTTTTGATACAGAAGTTGGTTAAAATACTGGACTTGGCTCACAAATGCCTGGTTCAAATTCCCCCTTCCCCTCTCATTTTGTTGGGTGGGTCATTGTTATGTATTTCAGCATCGTTTATTTAAAATCTGATAAAATGATAAAAGTTTGGAGTTTGTGTTGTTGTTTTTTTAAATGGAATATTAAGTTGTAAAAACATTTTGAATGCTGTTCTTTTATTTAGAGATAAGTCCTGTTCATGTCAGTGGACCTCATACATAAATTTTATATAACTGGATTGTAACTGGACGTGAGCTTATCCTGAAGCTATTTGGACTACTATTATGCCAGCTGAATCTATGGTGGCTAGAAATTCATCTCAACACAGACAAAAGAAGGGAACATCAGATATGAGTTTCTATTTCACCGGGATTTTGGTATAATTTCCCTCTTCTACTGCCCTACCTTTTTCATCTTCCTTTTTGGCTTCTTTTCACTTTGTTCCACACTAGTCAAGGTATGGTTTTAACTGGCAGGATATGGTTTCTGTTACAGACTGATGTGTGCTTTATTTCTATATAGTCTCATTTCAGCATATTTTAGAGTAAGGATTGTATCCTTCGTCACTTTTTCAAAACATGTCAAATCATCACAATGTTTTTGTTCAGGCAGCAAAGTATAAATTTTAGAAATGACAGACATTTATTAGCTTTGTTTCTGAAGAAGAAAAAGTGAGAAAATTGGAGAATTTAGAAAATTGAAATCACATGTCAGTGAGATCTGTGGAAAAGTCATATTTTGAAGTATATTATCATTTGGAAAATTTATGTTTATCTTAAACAAGTAACTCAGCAGAACAGGGTGCTTTGTTAAGAATTTACTCCAAAGACAAGTCTAGCTGAAACAAAATGCGAATAAAAGTAACACTAATTTTGCATCATATTTTTCCCTAAAATAATCTATCTATCCTTTATTAAGTATTTAAAAAATTAGATTTTCTGGATACATTTTATTCATTATGCTAAGCATTATTACTGAGTTGTATACCAAAATACTTTTAAGCAAAAGGTCTCAAGTCCTTCCCTCGGAATTACTCTTCTTGGCTAGGCTTACCAATTTTTATTGAGACCTTACAAAAGGACCAAAAAGTTAGAGTGTTAGCCCTGATCTAAATAGGCTGATAGTTGATGTGTTTACACACCACAAAACATAGTGTTTATGTCAGAGAGCTGTGTATCCCAGCCAATTTTCATTGATTCAATAAACCATGGTTAAGCAACTCAGGAAGGTTATATGAATCAGGTCAGTGTATAATGAAATTTTATATGAATCAGGTCAGTGTATAATGAAATCCTCCCACTGTGGACATCAAAAATGGAATGAGAATTGGTGTAGTTTGGACCTGGTTCTCAAAGATTGGTAGTAAACAGAATGTCCAAAAATTCATGGAGGAAGACGAAAAAAGATGGGGTATCTCTGTGAGTAACTGTTATCTGGTGCTTGGTCTGTTCATGGAGTTTTTAAGCTTTTCAAAACTGCAGATGTCCTAGTAAGTGCTGATATATCCCACATTTATAAGATCTAGTTGATCAGACCAATCTGGCTAGGACTCATCATGTGCTGCTTCAAAGACCCAAGGAAGCTGTGCTTCTGAGGTCTAAGGAGGCGATATATTGTTAGGCCTTATAATTGCACGTCAAACTTAGTAGAGAACCCTATCAGCCCTCTGCTTAATTCATGGACTACTTGGGCTCAAATTCAGTTTCAGATGGCTGACATAAATGTTCTGTTTCAGCCGAAGAGACATCGAGGCGAGGCAGGAGTAACAAACACAAGTCTTTATTGAGATCACAAACAGAACAGCAAACAAAATGGTGCCATGGCCTTTTATAGCCCCTTGCAAGGGACAGCATCAACCAATCAATGCAAGGCTAGTCTCCCACCTTGCACATGCGCACGAAGCTGGAGACAGCCTGTCTGGTCCCGGGCAACCACGTGGATTGCCCGGGCCTTCTGCAGCCTCCTGAGCCTGCTGAGTCATTCAGCAGTCCCAGGACATAACACCCCTCCCCCCTTGGATAAAACAATAAGTGAATACTTATAGTTTTAAAGCAACCTACATATACATGTTTTTTTGTTCAATTATCATGTTATTAATTCTAACACAATTATGCCTGCACACAGGCAGACCCTTATACCTCATATTGTTTCAGGTTATCAATAGAACACCCTTCTATGAGTGTCCAAAGTTCTAGAGAACTAGTAAGCCTCCCTAATACTTGACAGGAACCTCACATAGTCCTTTAGATGCTTGGGTGGACCTTTGGCCCTCTCTGACCTTCTTGGAGCCAGCGTTGGTGCCTGGCGTGCCACCTCGCCTGTTGGGCTAGGCAAGCCAGGACTTTGATGCCCCCAAGACCCAGGCAACCTGGATCCGCTAAACCCAAACCACAGTTCCTTGGTGGGGTGGAATTCCCCAAATCCACAATGGACCCCTCTTGGGAACACTGCCCTTCGAGCCCAAGACCAGCAGCTGGAGTGGCCTGAGGAACTGATTGACTGCCATGTCCCAATGACCCAGTGCCTGTGCCAGAGTCAGGAGCCGCCTCCATGGCAAAACCCCCTTCAGGAACATGTGCAGCAACATTTGAAGGTCCACCTTGGCGGAGAGACTGTGGTCCACAATCGTAATTGTGGTCCTCCCCCCCCCCAGAGCAGAGCCAGGGGCGGCAGAGTGGCTGGACAACCTCCAGCGCAGTTGGTCAATGTGACGTCTGATCACACGACCATCATCCAAGGCCACTTCGTATGACAGTGGCCAGAGACCTTGCATACCACTGCTGTCACCCAGAGATGTCCAGGTCCATAGTTCCTTGCCCAAAGCGGATCTCCCACCTGTAGTCTCCCAGGTGCCCACGGTTGTGACACCTGTGAAGCCACCTGGTCAGGGTGCAACCTGTCCAGCTTAGTGATGAGTCTGCGACCCCAGCGGAGTTCAGCTGGGCTTTTCCCAGTGGCAGTGCAAGGTGTAGTGCGGTGACAAAGAAGAAAGTCAGCTAACCTGTGATGCCAGTTTCCATGAGTGATTCTCTTTAAAGCATCTTTGGTAGTACACACCATATGCTCAGCTTGACCGTTGGAAGCTGGATGAAACGGTGCAGATGTGGCATGCTCGATCATGTTGGCTTGAAGAAAACCCTGAAACTCAGAAGATGTGAATTGGGGTCCGTTGTCTGAGACAATGACATCTGGAAGACCATGTGAGGCAAAGATGCCTCTCAGCACCTGGATGGTCCTGGCAGTAGTAGTGGAGGAAACAGGAACAACCTCTAGCCACTTGGAATGGCTGTCCACGAGGAGAAGGAAGAATTGCCCCTGAAAGGGCCCAGTGTAATCGATGTGTACCATCGACCATGGTGTATGTGTTTCCTCCCACCTATGTACAGGGGCCTGGGGCATTTCTGGCCTTGACTGTTGGCAGACTTGGCACCCATGCACCTGGGCCTCGATCTCTTTATCGAGCCCAGGCCACCAGAGGTGGCTACGTGCTAGTGCCTTCATCCGGACTATTCCCGGATGTCCCTCATGCAAAGAGAGCAATGAGGCCGGGATGACTACCCGGCTACCCCACAGGAGACACCCCTTGAAAGTAGAAAGCTCGTGCTTCCTTTGCCAGAACCCTTGGAAATCTGCACCCAGGCACGTGTCAGGCCATCCTGACAACACCCATGTCAGCATGCATGTAAGCGTGTGATCAGTGGCAATTTCTGCAGCCACGTCCCTAGCATTGAGGGGAGATTCAGGCAATTCCTGAATGGAAAGAATGTGAAGAGCAGGAGCAGGATCTGCCTCTATCTGCTGTAGAGGTAATCTGCTGAGACCATCTGCATGGCCCATTTCTTTACCTGGTTTGTGAACCAGGGTGTAGTCATATGCTGACAAGAAAATTGACCATCTCAGCATTCTAGGAGATATAATAATGTGGGGTTTGTTTTGTTGTTGTAAACAAACCCAGCAAAGGTTTATTGTCTGTGTAAACCGTGAAATGGCGGCCATACAAGAAATCGTGGAATTTCTTTATTCCAGCCACTATTGCCAAAGCTTCTCTATCAATCTGTGCATAATTACGCTCTGCAGATGAGAGAGTCCTACAGTAGTAGGCCACAGGGACTTGTGTCCCACCAACCTTGAGATGGCTCAGTACAGCCCCAACCCCATAAGGGGATGCATCACAGGCTATGCACACAGGCAATTGCTCATTAAAATGGGCTAATACCGCATTTGAAGAGAGCAAGGCCTTGACCTCTGTGAAACTCCTTTCATGGACCTCCATCCATTTCCATGGAGCCTGTTTGTCCAAGAGCCGATGTAACGGCTCAGCCACTGCAGCCTTGTGGGGAAGGAATGAATGGTAAAAATTTAACAGCCCCAGGAAGCTCACTCTTGAGTTGAAGCTCACTCTTTGACTGGGGGCTTGGGGCCTGCTGAATCGCTTGAAGCTTGGATTCCGAAGGATCGATGCCTTCAGCATCAATACGGAATCCCAAGAACTCAGTGGAGGTGACTCCAATTTTACACTTGTTTTGCTTCAGCTTCAGCCCTGCTTGGCGGAAACACAGCAAAACAGCTCTCAGCCTTTCAGATAAGTCCACAGATGACTCCCCAGCAATGACAACATCATCAAAATAGGGACAGACCCCTGGAATGCCATGGAGCGTTCGCTCCATCACACTTTGGAATATGCCAGGAGCTACATTAACCACAAACTGCAGCCTTTTTACCTTAAAGGCTCCCCGGTGCATCACAATTGTTTGGGCCTCAGCCGTTGCCTCATCAACAGGTAACTATTGATAGGCCTGAGCCAAATCCAGCTTTGCAAAGATCCACCCCCCCTTGAGGGAGGCCAAAATGTGGCTCACCACTGGCACCGGATAGGCATGCTGCTGCAATGCTCTATTAAGTGTACATTTATAGTCCGCACACATCCCGACCTCTCCATTGGCTTTCAGTGGCGTGACTATAGGGGTTTCCCATGGACTAGAGTCCACAGGCTCTAGAATTCCTTGCTGGATCAGCTTGTCCAGCTCTGCATTGATTTTGCTTTTCAATGCAAAAGGTACCCTTCTGGGCTTGATTCTAATGGGTGTAATGGCTGGGTCCAAACGTAAGGCAATGGGAGGCTCCTTGTATGAACCAAGCTCTGCACTGAACACATCCGCAAACTCCTTGCAAACATCTGCAAGGCCTAATGTTTGCAGATTGTGCAGCCCAGTCACTTGGATCCCAAGGGCCTTGAACCAATCGACTCCTATAAGACTCGTGCGATCACCCCCAACTACCACCACGTCTAGCAGTCTTTGGAAACTCTTACACTGCACTCTGACTGTGGCCTCCCCCTTCACGCTGACCCTCGAATTTTGAAAGTCAGTGAGGATTAAATTTGAAGGCCTGAGTTTGACTCGAAGGCCACTTCTGTAGCAAACCTTATTAAAGGTATCTAAGGAGATGATTGATAGAGCGGACCTGGTGTCCAGCTCCATCGACAAGGGAACCCCTTGCAACTTCACGTCAAGGCGAAGTTTCTTTTTTAGGGGCCTGTGAACCCCAGTTTTGAAAATGCCCCTACGGGACATGCAGAAGCCCACCCTATTTTGGCTGGGGACCTTGGTACCTTTCAGAGGCAATTCTACTGTTGACTGTTCCTTCTGGCGACCCAAACAGATGGATGCGATGTGGCCTTGCCTGCCACATGCCCGGCAGGTAGCGGAGCGAAACCGGCAATCAGCTCGCTTGTGGTGTCCTCCACAGCCGAAACACCGAAGGGATGCTGCCGCTCTTTCTTTGTGCCCTGGAGGCTTCCTTGCTACGGCCTGTTGACGCCTGTCCACCTCTTCCTCCGGATCCGATTCGGATGCCTCTCGAGCAACATCTTGATGGATTGAGATCGCTGCTGGGGGGTTCCTGGCGAGCCGCAGGGCCTTCACAGCGCCGTCTGCTGCTTCTTCAGCTGCAATCTCTCTCAGAGCATCTTGGAACAATACATCTTCCTTTGCAAAAAGTTTCTGTTGTAGCTCACGACTTCGCAGTCCACAAACCAAACGATCCCGGAGTCTCTCTTCCAGATCCGTGAAAGCACACTGACTAGCTGCTTGTCTTAAGGCAGCAACAAAGTCCATGGCAGACTCACCAGGCCTTTGATCTCTCTGCTCAAATGCATGCCTCCAAGCAATTACTGATAGCTTGGGTTCGAAATGCCCACGCAGCATCCTCTTCAAATCGGTGTATGCAATTGATTCCAATGGTGCTGGGGCTACAAGATTTTCTGCAATGTCAAAAGTCTCTTGCCCACAGACACACAACAATGTAGCAGCTTTGAGGCCATCTTCCTGGATCTTATTAACTCTAAAGTAATTCTCCACCCGAGCCACGTAAGAACTCCAGCGCTCAGGGTGAGACGTGTCAAAATCTGACAAACAGCCCAGCTTTGACATCTTTACAGCCTGTAACCTCTTTGATGCCTCTTGCTGCAAGGAATGAGAAGGGATCCCTTGAAGCCGAGCTCACCTCCAGCATCTTCGTACTGGCAGGCAATCGCTTCCACCGGATGCCAAACTTCTCAGCGCTTCAGGCCTCCTTTGGTAAATCAGCCTAGCTTCTCCTGTTTCTTCTTGCAGCGGATGCCACCTTCGTCGCCAATGTTCTGTTTCAGCCGAAAAGACATCGAGGCGAGGCAGAAGTAACAAACACAAGTCTTTATTGAGATCATGAACAGAACAGCAGACAAAATGGCACCATGGCCTTTTATAGCCCCTTGCAAGGGACAGCATCAACCAATCAATGCAAGGCTAGTCTCCTGCCTTGCGCATGCGCGCGAGGCTGGAGACAGCCTGTCTGGTCCCGGGCAACCACGTGGATTGCCCGGGCCTTCTGCAGCCTCCTGAGCTTGCTGAGTCATTCAGCAGTCCCAGGACATAACAATAAATGTCTAGGATGGGTTAGGTGAGAGGAGAGGGAGGTCAAAGCTGCCTGCCAAGCTCCATAGCTCTTCTCAGTTACTAGATTTCAGTTACTAGAGGTTCAAATGTTATTTTTCTTCTTTCCCTAAATGGAGGATAATCAGAAGGTTTAACCTGTTTCTGCTCAATGTACATTATTTGAAGAAGCTCCCTAACCATTTCCTTTCCCACTGCAAGTTCACAAAAGGTTTTCCACTTTTGCTTGTTTTAAACATTTTCAATCCCCTTCTTAATTCAAGGGATCAGCACTAATGAGATTTGTAATCCAGTCAATCTGTCAAACAATGCCCATGTGCTTATTCCATCTTCCCAAAATGAATGTTTTGTTCTGATAAGCAGAGTTGCTGTTAAATCTGAACAAAAGGTCACATTTGCAAGTTGGAGAAAGCAGTGTGGCAGGAAGGATTCCTCTTAATTTTTGCCATGTTGTATTTTCATCTTTCCTACAATGCCTGCCAGGTTTTATTTCTGTCTGCCTAAATGGTCCTGAACTATGATTTCAGGGATGAGTATCTTTCAAAAAAGGCTGAAATGAAGAATGTTGGAACTTAATAGTATCTCCTTAATGGTTAAGGCATCAGGGTAGAAATCAAGGGACTGGGATTTCTAGGCCTGTCTTAGGCATGACAGTCAGCTGGGTGCCCTTGGGTTAGTCACTCTCTGTCAGCCCAATTCTCTCACAGGTTGTTATGTGAAAAATAGGAGGAAAGAGTGTTAGATATATTTACCGCCTGGGTTATTTATAAAAATAATGAAGGATAAAAAAAAAACTATATATATATATTGTATACAATGTCTTCTCAACCTAAACCTACCAAAGTTATTAGGGTATTCTTCATTCCAATGCAGCTGGTGCCATGTTTCTTCTGTTATTTCATATACATATATAATGCTTTTATTTTTCTTGCATTTTTATTCCCTTGCAAGCAAGAATTTGATATTTTTTTTTGCACAAGAAGACCCCCAAGACAAACATGGCAGCTAGAAGTATACCAGATTATGAGAATACTTTACAACTGGGGATATAAGCATAATCAAAGTTCCCAGGGCAACGTTTTCCAATTCTGGTCACAACTACTGATATATCGACTGTTGTGATAATATATGGATTTGTAGAAGCTTTGAAGACACTGAAAATATCACACAATGCTAGAATAATCATTGCCATCACAATCCTGTGTGGATTTAGTTCATTTTGTTCTGCAATTTGCTGAGATAGTGTTATCCATTAAAATGTATCAATTCTTTGCAAATTAAGGCAAGAATAATATTATTCTGAAATCCTCGGTAGATTTGAGGGTTTGACAGATGTCCCAGTAATAAGGCCCTTTAAATAAAGGAAATATTTTCTTCAGTAGATATTTTTTGCTATTGTCTGGATCCATTTAGTCCCTCTCCAATATTTAGTACAAGTAACAATATTTTCTCATATCATTGACCTAAGCCAGGGGTAGGCAACCTTGGCTCTTTTATGACTCGTGGACTTCAACTCCCAGAATTCCTGAGCCAGCCATGCTGGCTCAGGAATTCTGGGAGTTGAAGTCCACGAGTCATAAAAGAGCCAAGGTTGCCTACCCCTGACCTAAGCAATCAAGAACTACAGAAACAATATATAAATTATTTAATAGCTATAAAGCTTTTAGTAAAGAAAATGCTCAAGGTGATCAACACTTCACTAGGAATGTTTATTGTTTCCTGGTTGTTGAAGACTCTTTTATATGTCTTACATTACTTTATCTTAAAATGTTTTAAAAGCACCAAAAATACAAAATATCTTTTACTTTCTTTAACAATGTCTGAATACTGACAATTACATGACATGCACCTGTTCCAAGAAGCATTGTTACATTTCTAAATCCTGGAGGCTGAGGTTCTGCCAGTTTTGCTGTTTTTGGGAAGGGTGGGGAATTGGTACTGATTTTAAATATATATCTGGTGTCTTTTGCAGCTGTTTGTTGTTTAATACAGTAGAAAAAAAAGAATGTATATAAGAGCAATAAAGATGCTTTGTTCATCCCCAGCCTTAGTATAAAGTCTACAGATCTTCTGAATGTAATTGATGCCATCTCTGTGGTCCCAAGAAGTGTGAAGTTGGAAAAAGGATAAACACAATCAAAATAGAAGGAATGACAGGACAGCCTTGTGAGGTAACAAGATGCCTAATCAGGAGTATTACCTATATCTTTACTGAAAAGTTACATTAACAGAATCTTGCAAGTCTGAAAGTAACCCTTCTGTCTCTCACTTTTACTCTAAGACACTTTTGCCACCACACTTCTTTTGGATTAAAATTTAATTGATCAGTTCATTGCAAAACTATTGCTCTTCCTCCTGTCTCCCAAAGCCATTCTGACATACCATTATAATTAAAGCTCTGCCTTTCCTAGTGTGTGTATGATGCATATTAAAAAGGCACAAGACTTTAATTGTCTAATCAAGAGTCCCTCTCTTTTTAATGATTGAATTCACCTCTAGTTGGAAACCTGGAAGTTTGTAGAATTATCTGAGTTACTCATATCATGAAAATTTGTAAATAGTATAATTTTGCTGTTTCAGAGCTACATTTTGGATGACAATGAGAGAGGCATAATATATAATACACACAAGCAGGGTTTAACATGTATTGCATATAACAGGGTCTTTTATTCATTAGTTGGATACATTTCTTGCATGTATGTCCTACTCAAGTAAGTAAGTTTGTTATAACAGTGTACTAAAATAAGGACATTTCCCAGTTCACAAGGCAAGTTGAATGACTTGATGAGAATTCCTGCCTATGTCTTCATCTCAGCAGCCAACCTGCTATTTCTCATACACCATATAATAAATGTATTAATAATAAATGTATTAATAAATAATTATTTTGCAAAAATGCTGCTATGTATAGAAAGGAGCAGAGATTAATTATGTCTAATTATGATTAAGTTGATTATTTTTTTAATTTTATTGTTAATCAAACTCATGTTTAGGAAGTAGACATGTATGAATTGATGCACAATTAAAAAGCTGCAGATAATAACATGCACCTGATGTATATCAGCTTATAAGAAAATGTCTATATTTGAATTATAAACAGGATACACAGTTAAACTAATGGGTTGTTTCTCTTATGTCTCATACTTCAGTATCTGTTCCATAATTGCATTCAATTGCATATTCAATGGGAGAAAGAATCATTACTATGGTTATAGGCTTTTTTTTTAACTACTTGAAAGTGTAGCAGATACTAAAATGTATTATAACTGGTCTATTTGTTGAAAATATAGACTCATTTCCCAGGTGGTATATTGTTGTATACTGAATATATATTTATAACAATGAAATATTCATGTTTTCTTTCCATTTCTAGTAAATATAATAAGGAATATATGCAAGGTATAGGCATGCTTTTCCTCTTTCTTATTCCAGTAAAATTTGCAACAATTCTAAAAAGTAGACTATATTTATTATTCTCATTTGAAAAACCAAAAATATTTAGTGAGAGTAGGATAGCTTCAGATAGAAATTTGGTATGAAATTGTTAAAAGAATGAACTACAGTATCTGACAAGAAAAAAAGACAGCTTATATGGCAGCATATAATTTCTTTACCTTTTTATTTGTTATCCTAGATGGAATTTGTACAATCTTAATTTAGAACAGTCGCTTTGGAGTGTTCTTTCTTTATATCATGAATAATTGTTATTGGTCTTCATATTTTAGAATGCAAGAGTAAGGATATCAGGACAAGTAGTGTCATTTGATTTGAAGAAGTTGGTAAGACAAAATATAAATTCAAACCTCTACAAGGCTTTCTTGATACTAGGTTTAGGCTGCTAGACAAAAACTGGTCTAATTAAGTTCACAGATGAATATTGCTTCAACCCACTCACCTTCTGTTCAATGTTCATGAAAATTGTTAAGATATGAATCCTTAGATTAGAAGTCTGAGTGAAAGAAAGCATGAATATTGGATATTATGCATTGCCATCATTCCACTTTTATGCAGAGTTCCTACAGACAGAAATTGGAATTCTTTTCCCAGCCAAATAAGAATTGTGATCTTTCCATAATCAAAATGGTGCTCTCATCACAAGATAGAATTAGTCACCTATCCCAAAATAAAAGTCAATGGTACAGAGAAAAAAAAGAAAAAGTGATTTGCTACTGATGAAAATAATCAAAGTATCACTTTTTTCGCCATATGGAGACTTCAAGATTTCATTTTCAGGTACTACCAGGATTCTGGGTCCTGATAGTATAGCTATAACTATGCAGAAAATAAGTATATTTTTCTGAGCACTAGTTGTAAATCAGATTTGTAATGACATAATTCTGTTATCCAAAATTATTTTCAATCACTGAGGTTATCATTTAAATATATGATTTTATCAACTCATATGATGATTTTTTTCACATATAAATTAAATGAGTGGATAAAATTATTATATTTAGGAATGTTGAATTAATAACACTTGAATCAATTGTTGAAGTGTTAAAATTAATTGAATTAATAATACTTTTATGCCATCTTTAAGAATATGTGTCCTTCCGGATCCGGTGGCAGCACCCGCGGACGTGCGGAGAATTCGTTCTCTTGGCCGTCCGGTTTCCCCCCGCCGGTAGACCCTGGACAGGGTCGAAAGTCGCCCTGTAGGGGCGACCACCGTAGAGGAGGGCACTCGTTGATCTCGGAGGGAGCGGCGGCTCCCTCTGAGGTCCGAGAAAATCACCTTTGGGCCGACGGGGAAAAGATCGGCCAGTAACATGGCCGATCACTCAGCTGCTCCAGCCGAAAGTCACAGCAACATCTAAGCACAAAGAACCACCGTGGAAGATCCGGGTGAGAACTTTCCTTCCCTCTTGTTACCTTCCTTATTTCCCTATGAAAAGCTTTTAGAAACTACTCCCTTCCTTAAAAAAGCAGCGTTTGAATACTTGGGGAAAAAAAAAAAAGTGACTTTGCTATTGTGTAGTTGAACTGTTGGAATTCGGGGGATCCTGAAAAAAAAAAAAGAGAAGAAAAAAGCCTTACTGTGACTTTTCCTCTCTGTTTGCCTGTTTTAAATTTAAGTGGAAATTTTAGGGAGGGGGATGGAGTGTTTTTTCTTCCTCCCCCCCCTTCTGAACATTTTATCCACTTTAAAAAGGAAAAAAAAAAAACTGCCTTGGCTACCGGGAGGAGCTATGTGGATTGGAGGGCTACATTGTATCTACATTGTATCTTGGAAACTGGCATGAAGCCCAGAAAGTCTTATCGTAACGTTGCCATGGTAGCTGAACTTTTGAACCTGGTGCTACGCCCAGACACTGCTGTTTTCTTATTATAGAAAAAAAAAAAAAGGAGAGAAGGATGGAAGCTTATTCACAGCTCAATTATGGATTGATATTAGCAAAAATTTTGGAAACAAGAGAAGAACTAAAAGATCATTTTAGGACACTAAGGAATGAGGTTGGTTTAGAGCTAAAAACTGGATTTCAAACTCTAACTGAGCATGATATACAATTGGATTTACAATTTAATGAGATGGAGGATCTATATTTACAATCTACTGAAGAGGAAGATGTTACACCTTATACACAAAGGATGGAGACTTTTGAAGACCAAAAGCAGAACTTAATTGAAACATCTATAGATGTAAAAACAACAGAAATGGACTCTCTAATACGAGACATTAAAAATGCTGATAGTACATATAAACAACGAATAATCACCACACTGGCTAAGACTGAGTATATAGTGCAGACAATATTGGGAAAAAGAGAAGAAGACTATGATCAGACGCAACTGTGGGAAAATGTGTATAACCAAATACCAAGATGGGAGGAGCTGAAAGCCGTATTGTGGAAACCTGCTTGGCATAAAAAGAAAGCTAGAATTAGGTTTAAAATGAGTGTTAAAAATTTATTTGATGGGTAAAATGGTTTTTAAAGACTTTAAGTGAGCTAATATTTTTGAGATCTTTAAGGTTTAAGATTTTAGTCTGACCAATATTGATTTGAATTTTGGATTTGATTATGGTTTGGAATGGTAACTATGGAAAACTGGAAAAGCGAAAATCAGGAGTTGTATTGAGACTGGTGAAATACTAATGATATTTTTACATGCAATGATACTTATAAAAATGTTTAGAAAATAGGAAATAGAATACAGTGGAGAACTTTTAAAATATACTTATATATGTTTAGCTTAGAAATAATTTAGAAATAATTTAAGCTAATCCAAAATGGTTTAAAAACGTAAAGTTATATTTATTTATAAAATATGTATGTGAGATAAAATAAGAGATAGAACTTAATTGAGAAATACAAACTGAATATTTGGAATGGTTAGGAATGGTAACTATGGAAAACTGGGAAAGTTAAAATTAGGAGTTGTATTGAGACCGATGAAATACTAATGATATCTTTACATGCAATGACTGAAGAATGGATTGATTTATAAAAATGTTTAGAATATAGGAAATAGAATATAGTGGAGAAATTTTAAAATATACTTATATATATACTTATATATGTTTAGCTTAGAAATAATTAGAAACAATTTAAGCTAATCCAAAATGGTTTGGAAACATAAAGTTATATTTACTGATAAAATATGTATGTGAGATAGAATAAGAGATAGAACTTAATTGAGAAATATAAACTGAATATTTGGAATAATATGGTCTTTATTATATGGATACTCGAACCGTATTCTATATGTCTATGTAATGCTAGTTGGAATATGCAAATAGTTAATTAAGCTTAAAATGGGTGGAAATATCGTTGATAGTTTGGTTTTGTTTGTTTGTTCTTGCTCTTTTGATTGATAAAATAGAGAGGGAAGATTTAAAAAAGTGTAAATTGTTTATGTATGATTGTATGTTCTATCTTGTTTTATGGAGTGCCCTATCTCCACGATGAGTCTTAAGCACTTGGCTGTAAAATTAAAAAAAAATCAATAAAACTTGTTATACAACAAAGAATATGTGTCCTAAACATCCACCTTAAGGTTCTGGCGGACAAGGACAATTTCTCTTGGGCACATGGTTATTTCAAGATATTCTATAATGAAGGAGAGCTGGAATTTTTTATCCTACTTGCCAAGATCAGGGCAGAATAATATATCAATGGGACATTTCAGAAGCAATTGCGCATGCTCTTTCTTGCTCTTTCTGTTAACCTGTACTTGTTATAAATATAACACTTCTATTACATTGTTAAAAAAGTCATTTAAAATAATCTTCAGACTTTGAAACTCCCTCCTGCATTGTTCCTATTGAAGGTTGGGTTTGTGAGATAATATGCTATTATTGGCAAGTTTCTATCCACTTCATACATTTGACAACTTAAGAATTCATTTACATAGAAAACACTTTCCCATACATATACCAATAGATAGCCAAAGCCATATGTAGAAAAAAATGTGTTATCATCCACCAGCACATTTTGATATACGTCACTGGACATGTTTGGATATTTTCAAAATTATATTCATTTACCTTCATTACTATATTCAATAATCAGCAGGGTACCCAAAAGAATTAACCTCTTTAATTTTTTTCAAAGAAAAGGTATTTGTGACTTCAATAATAAATCAGCTGTGTTCAGGTACAGTACATTAAAGAAATGCTTTATTAAAATTCTAGTTATACTTATTTAGCTGTGGTACACAAATATACACTGTTTCAGTTTTTCTGTTTATAACAAATAGGACTTTACATTACAGATAGCTCTATTACAGATGTACTTCACACAAAAATACATTAGTGATTACAGAGTGGTTTGATGCCTCTATTTGTTTTATTTATTTAGTTTTCTGCTTAAAATAACCTTCCAAAGCAGCTTATGTTCAAAGGCGCAATAATAAAATATAATATTGAAAAAGAAATGCATAAAGCGGTAGAACAACAATTTTAAGAAAGGTAGAATAAAACAGAAACAGTAGAACCTAACTGTCCTAGCAAAGAAAGATTTTCAAGTATTTTCTTTTTTATATCATACTTTGTAAAGCTGATTAATTGTATTTATATTTATATTCTAAAACTGGCAAGATGAGAAAGAACAGATTAGATTATCAACCTAAGTCATACTTGTGCCACATGCCACATACAGCAATCTCTGCTAAATTTAAGAGCTTTTGATATATTGTGGCTATCACTTATTCTTACTTGTTATTGGAGATGCACATTGGCCAAAATAATCTTCCTGAGATAATAATAAAAACTCTATTATTTAATCCTATTTGTCTAAATATATTAGGTTATTAGGAAGTGCTGTTTATATCACCAGTTCAACATAGTTTAGAAAATAAATAAGGAAATCATAATTGGATAACATTCAACATGATATGAAAATACTACTTTCTGATGTGTAGCTAATAAAACACTAGCTTGGAAAGTGAATATGTGTCATAATTCTAAGAATCTTTTTTTAAAATACTAATTTAGTCTAATAAGTCATGAATGGTAAAATCATCTTCATTATCTTCACTTTTTTCAGATACCTTTTTTCCTAAACTTTGTAAATAAGTAACAATGATAATTGATAGAAATAAAAACAGAAGTTTAAATTACGGTTAAGATAAATAAAAAATACCAGGTCTGGAATATGAACCAAAATTATACAGTCCTTGAATGTCATGCACATTTAAGAACTGTGATTCTGGTCATCATAAAACAATTCAAATGGTATTTTCATTGGTCCATTCTGCTATGTTATTTCTTATCCACCAGTGTCCACCCAAAATCCATGGTTTCTTCTGGACAGCTGAGATGCATTTATATGAGACTGATCCTGAAATCTTTTATATCTAAAGGTTACTGATCATCTCTTTTTAGAAGGTAACATTTACGTTTTAAGCAATAATTGTTTTTATTGGTTCTAATTTTATCACTGATGGGTTTTAGGATGGTTAGCACTTCATTGGCTATCAAATAGGTTCAAAGTCCTCCTCATTTTCAAAGACAGTAATGACAGTGTCTCTTTTCAATATCATGATGCTCAAAATCCAGAATCCCCAAAAGAAACAGTGTCTAAACCAGTGAACTCTTTCACGCAGCTATTGTGTTGGTGGAGAAACCATTTCCTCTTCATTACAAAAATGTGAGAGAAACTGTTCTTTATGAATACAGAAAAGAATGACAATCTCTGCAGCTCTATATTCATTCTGCAGCTGCAGGATGGTCTGACTTCACAGCAGTCTGAGAGCAACAGGATTGCTCTGCCAGTCTTTTTTATTATTCTTTCATTTTGCCTTGGAATATTTTTATTGAAAGGCAGCCATGAATAAAAATAATAAAAATAATTGAAGTTACTTTATCAGATAATTTGTTATAATCCCAGCATTATTTATTCTGGCTAGTTGCAATATTTTCATCCTTGCTGTAATTACAAATGCCAAATATTTAAAATTGTATTTCAGTATGTATAGCATAAACTATTGTGGTATCTATTTTTTTTTGTAGAGAACTTACAGAGTTGAAGCCCTACTTCCCGTATGCCATCAGAATAAAACATTAGAATCTGATTGATTAGAGTAGTATGGATATAACCTTTAAACTTTTTGACCGAGATACTATTGTTAATTAAATTACAGCCCTTTCAATAGATAGTAGTAAAAAGTTCCAGTTTCAGCATCCATTCTCAAAAAATATAAGACCTTGATGGATAAACTCAATTAAAACCTAGACATTAGAGAAGTTATCCGAACAGCTACACTGATCTCAACCAATTTACTTTTAAAAATTGCAAGAAATATTTTAAAATAAAACGCTCATAAATTATGCTGAGGATACATGCTACTGAGATTGAATGGGAATGGAATTCAATTACTCTAAGTGAGTTTACTTTTGGCAAGGAAATGACTTTTGTTTTCTTGACAATTATTAGTTATAGCATATGACAAATGGATTATTAAAACTAAGATGAAATAGGACATAATGGTGCCATTTCTTCTCTATCTCTAAAAGATGTCAGAGAGGAAAATAATCTGATGACCTGTATTTCTCTTCAAGCTTATTAAACTACTTTCATGTTATCGGATTTTACATAGTAAAGAATGTCATGATTCCAGAATGATAACCATTTGGTTGTTAGTTATTGGCATCTTGTGATCTATTTCCATAAGGAGAAAATAGTTTTTTTTTTATCTTTACATCAAGTCATCAAACCCTCAGGGCCTAAGTCTCATTTTGATTTTGATGGTTCAGATTTCATAAAGGCACTCAGCAAGTTTGCATCCTATTCAACATGTACACAGAAAGAGTTATGAGAAATACACATTGGAGAAATCTACCATTGGGGTTAAAGTCAGTAATACGAATATTAACAACCTCTGATATGCAGATAATACAACATTACTTGTGGAAAGCAAAGAGGATCTGAAGTGGTTAATCCTGAGAGTCAAAGATGAAAGTGAAAAATTTGGGCTTAACATTAAGAAAACAAAGATAACGACAACTGTAAAGAACACATGGGTCAGAGTGCAGATTGACAATGAGACCATTGAAACATTAAAGGAAGTCATCTTCCTGGGCTCTAAAATTGACCAAAGTAGTGACTGCAGCTCTGAGATCAGAAAGCATATAGCACTTGGAAGAACTGCAATGTCTCACATGAATAACAACTGGAAGAGTAAAGACATCAGTCTCACAACCAAATGCAGATTAGTTAATGCAATAAATTTTTCAATTGCTATTTATGGCTGCGAAACTTGTACTCTGAAAAAGGCAGATAGGAGACGGTCGATGTCTTTGAACTGTGGTGCTGTAGGCAACTGTTATTCATTCCATGGACTATTATGCATTCCAAAAATAACAAAAAAGAAGTCCTAGACAGAACCTCACCAAAAATTCACTTGAAGCTAAGATCGCCAAACATACTTTGGTCAAAAGTCAATCATGCTGAGAGTGATCATCAGGGCCACCCTAGTACCTGCTGGCTGGACACTGTAAAAAAATGATACTGGCATGACCATGGTGGATATGAAGGAGACAGTACGAGACAGAGGGGCATGTAGAGTGCTAATCCATAGAGTGGAGGGTTGGACATGGCTAAATGGCTGATGACAGCGATGACGGCCAATGCAAATAAATCTAGTCAACTAACCATTAGCACTATTTGGGCACTATGTAAGGTTTAACGGAATTCAAGAGAGATGGACTTGGTCTGTTTGTGACAATATAGAGACTCCAGGCTAACTGTTCTTTTGACTCCATTCCCAGGCTCTGCCACTCCTTGTTGTACACATTCTCATATAGTGTCCCCAGTGGTGGGATTCAAATATGTGAACAACCAGTTGTCTGTGTGGATGCTGCTTCTGGAAGTCTGTTGTGGTCCTGGGCAACAAAAAAATAGCTACCGGTTCTGCCGAACTGGTGTGAACCGGCTGAATCCCACCACTGAGTGTCCCTACTATTTGATTATTTTTTCTATTTAATTATTTGTCTACTTTTTCTACTTGTTTTTTCTGTGAACAATTTTATTCCAATTGCATTAATTGATACTTCAGTGACTAGTTTGCCACAAATTAGCCCTTTGGAATACATCATTGAAGAGGATTGGAAAATACATAAAAAACAGGGGCTGTTTTCAAGTTATTATTATCGCCATGATGATGTCTTGTTGTCTTGTTGTCTTGTTCTGGGGGAATAAATATATGCATTATTTCAACAATGCCTATTAGGGCTACTCTTTAATTAAATGGCACATGTATTTGTCAGTTAACACAAAAGTATTACACCCATTCTGTGTCTTTAAAGAAGCAAACCCTATGGAACTCCATTGAGCTTACTATCAGGTGCGTCAGTTTAAAGTAATAACTTTCATGTAGTTCCATTTTTATGATTTAGAAGATGTACCACTGACATCTATCTGATAAACAAAAATTCAGTATGTAAGGATGTAACTTACATTCTTAATATATACATACCTACCTAGACATTTTTATTCTATCCCATTATTCATTTGTTTTTTTATTCCCTGCCAAAGGGTATTAAAATATGTAAGCTATCTGTCCTGCCTGTTTCCTTGCTAGAGAAAATATACAATATTTTCTAGTATGTCATCCTCCTTTGGCATGCAATTCTCAAAATTTTAACCCACCTGTTTCTACTCTTTCTTGTTTTTCAGGAAAAGTAAGCAACATCTCAATTTAGTTATTTTCATTTTATGCTGCTTTGTCATGGATGTTCAGTGATATCTGAAATGTCACTGAACTTTCAACAAATATAAAAATGTAAACTCCCACTTGAAGCACAAAGTGTATCTTTCTGGCAGCTCTTCCATAATCTCTTGAGACTGCATAGGACCGTATACTGTAGCAAATTTGTCTAGCACTACTAGAGATGATTAGCACAGTAATTTAGGATGCCATAAAATTTTAATATTAATGTAAAAAGGAATATGTTGTTCTACATAAGATTCCAAAGCAATCAAAAGGTTAAAAATATCAATGCTTATATCCTCATATGCAAATAGGATTATACAATGAATTCAAGATTCTGCCTCTGGGTTTATTATTTTTTTAAAGATTAACATGAGATGTGAAAAGTATTACCATATGAAAGTTATCAGTACATATCCCTATCCCGAGTGTGCTTGAAGCACAATTGTCTAAAAAACTCCCCACATGATCAGATTGAAGAAAAAGCATTTATAATTTAAATTAACATAATCAGCACTTGTCCTGGTAAGTATTCAATTTTGCTTTAAATTGCTTTTAATTATTCAAAAGAGTGAAGTTAACATGGCAGCAGGGCTTTGTAAAAAGAATAGATACAAATAAGATTATAAAGAGCTCAAACATTAAAAAGATGTCATAGTGATTGTGGGGCTTTTTTTTTTTTTTGCAGTTTTTTTATTCATTAAAAAAAATCCTTCCCACAAAGTATATCAGTTTCTACTTATCACTTCACTGTGAATAAGTGCTGGTCAAAGTGGAAAGCATCAACTTTTGAATATAAAATAAGAGGAGTGATTAATTCTATATAGGCCTAAAATTCCAATCAACCATTTTCATTCAACTTAATAAAGAAGGAATTATTTTTCAAGAAAAAGAACATTTTAAAGAAATTGTCCTGGGGAGGGGAAATGTATGATCTTTTTCTCCATATTATTATGAGATTACTGAGAGATATGCATGAGTGTACAGTTTCTCGTTTTACAATTTTATCCACAGCAGCCTCTGGCCTTCTAGGCTCCCTGCTTTAACATCCATTTGAGATAAAATAATATCAAAAGCATGTCAGAAAGGAAAGGGAAGCAGAAGGGAAAAGAGAAGGATGATTTCTTTAGAAAATAAAAAATAAATAAAAAGCAGCTCTTTTGCAGCAGAAGAAAACATTCAAAAAATTGGAAGACAGATCTTTGACATAGCAATATATCAGATGCTGAATTGAAATCTGCAATTGTAGATGAGGGAAGATCAGACTTCCTGTCTACTTCCCCCCTTTCTAGCTTATTACCAAATTCCATGGAAATACATTCATGCTAATGGCTATTCAGATTTTTAAAATATACATTAAATTCCAGAGTATCTAGGGAATATTTGACACTTCCAAAGCAAAGTCCTTTCTTTCTGTCATGCTAATAATGATGTAGGGATGATGTTACATGGAAACAATAAAGAAATCATATGTGAATTAATAAACATATAGCAGCACTGGAGATTCTAAAAGAGTACTAAAATTGCTGAGAGCAAAATGCAGAAATCATAAAAAGTGATGAAAAGGAGTACTTCTGAAATATGAATAGGCTACTAAAAATGAATGGCATATGTATAGAACACACTCTTAAATTGCAGTAACCTCAAATGAATACTTCCTAACATAGCCTGCCTTTATAGCTCTTCACCTTTGCATTCGCCTTCCCTTTGATATGATTTAGCTATCAGCACCATTGAAAGTCATTGAGTGTCTCAGTAGGAATAGACTTCGTAGAAGTCTGTGATTTATTTTAAACTATGATATTTGTTCAGCTGACTAGCCCTCTCATAATATTTTCTGAACCTCCTTGGATGATTACTAATTATTCTTCATCTTTAGATCTATCCTGTTAGAGTTGTGTGGAATCAGATGAACAATATACAGTGTAAGGTCCAGCTTGCTTTAAGTCCCATTGCCATGATGGAAGTAGTTAAATTGTTCTTTTATAAAGTGATAAAGCCTAGTTACACTGTCACTAAGCAGCATGCAGGCAGTCAATACTGAATTCATATAGCAAAAACTTAAGGAGACAGTCATGCTGTCCTGAACTATATTTTTCCATGATTTATTGCTGATTATGTCCTTTCAACAACCTTTATGGCTTAAGGGCTACATCAAACACACTGATTAATTGTAAGAAAAGGTTACAGAGAAGATAGAAGAAAATGAGATAAATATAGTTACAGCTTTGAGAAACATAAGATGATAATCAAAACTGAAATGACATTTTGGAAAATAAAAATAGGAAACCATACTATACATCAGTATTAAAAATACAAAGGTTCACAGTATAATTGTACCTAGAAGATATTGGTACAGAAAAAAAATAAATACAAAGAATCCTTCTTTAGTAAATCTTTTACATTCTTATGGAAAATTCTGTATTTGCTTTGCACATCTGTTCAATCCAGTAAATAACAATTTATAAGAAGAGTAGAGTAAGTATCATTCTGTCCAGTTCTTGGGCAATATGACAGTTCTGTGCTGCCTATAGTAGTGGAAAATCTGATTATCCAATAAAAGAGAATATATGCAACTTGGAGTTGAACTGTGGAATCCTTGGAGCTCTCTGAATTAGGTTGTTTACTTGTAGACATTTCATTACCTGACTAGGTATCATCATCAGTTATTTCTGCATTGATGATGTTACTTGTTTGGGTAATGCAAAATCTGCAAGCAAACAATCAAGCTCAGAGACCACCATGAACCCCACAAACTATTTCATGTTGGGGAAGATCAGTATGCATCTGAGGAAGAGAGGAGTCTTAAACCAATAGATCTGGAAGGTTTGGGAAGACCAGGTGAAATTTATACAGAACATTTGAATTTATAAGGTGATAATTTCAATCCCTAGATTGAACTGTCATAATTTATCACTTCCCACAGCTAAGGCAGGATCTGTATGGTTTCAGAAATGCAATTGCTAATGATCAGACTTGTAAGGGAAATGCAGGGAATAAAATAAAAACAGAAAAAATACATTTATTTACAAGGGTTTCTTTTTCTTTTTTTTTACAGTTGTAATTTAGCATTAAGCCCTCATCAAAAGTAGACATGCGCACACAATTATGCTGCTATGGAAAGTTCTGTGATGGTCAAAATTGTGACTTAATTCTGTTCCCTTTCTTCCAGTAAAGTGGGAGCACAGGCCAAATGTAGCCTTGATCTGTTTTACTTGTTTTGTTGAAGATTTAAGGAGTAAACTGATGTCTGAAGGTGTCCAGCATTTCAGCTAGCACTGATGATGTTACTTATTGGTAGTTAGGGTAATGAAACGTCTGCAAGAAAACAAGCAACTCAGAGAGCACCAAGGACCCCTCATTTCAATCCTGAGCTACAAATATTCTCCTTTATATATATAAAACATAAATTAAAAGCAAGAATTATATAGATATTGACTAAGCTGCCCAGAATTACCTTATGGTAAGATGGGTGGCCAATAAATTTTATAAATAAATAAGTAAAACCCCAAGATGCAGATATTTACAGTAGCCCATGTATCTTTAGATTGTACTGTCCTTAACTTATATATAGTCTGCTTTTTTTCCCTGCACAAACTCCTTGTTTCTTAATTGAAACTTGGCAATTATCTTCCCACTTTGCAACCTCCCCCTCACAATTTAAATTCCAATATATTTAGCTAAAAGATACTTGACATTAGATTGATATAGCTTCCCAAAGGAATATGTTTAGTAGTTGGAAATTAGTCATTTAAGCTTTGTAACTTCAATTTAAATTGCAAATGAAAACTATCAGAAGGAAACACCTGTAAGTGTTAAATCAAGCAACCACTGGCTTTCAGCTAAATCAATAATTCATTGCTGGACAATGAATATGTACCATGCAATCAAAACAAATAGGAATCTCTTCTGATTATCATAAAAGCAATAAAAAGACTTGCACAGCATTCTTTCCTCCAATTTGTCTTTCATTCTGCATTATAAAGATAACAGACTATGGCATCTTCATAGACTGTATTGTTTTACCCAATGTGTTTTTCCCCAGTGGAGTTTAGAGTGCATTGTTTTATAATTTGTGGATGAAAATAATCAGAAGGAGAAAAACCCAAATGTGCTGAGGAAAGAGAAAATGAACAAAAACCAAGAGAGGAATTTCTATGATAAATTAATTATGTTTTTATTCTTTTGAAAACCTCTATAATAAATCTTAATCTTAAACAGAATATAATGTATCAAAAGCAGTAGAACATATTTAATCTGCAAACTGTCTAATTATAAACATTTGTGTTGGAATGGACTCCTAATTTTTTTGGCGGGGATCAAGTTTGATTCTGAAGAATTTTGAAGAATATCAATTGCTAACATGTTGGAGAACATTATCAGCTTTGGTTTTCTTTGAGTTTTTTCTGCTTCAATCTTCGTTATTTTAATTTTTGCAGAAATTCTCATCCCCCCCCCCTGAGCATTATGTGTTGGATAATTTTGCATGTATTATGATAGAAAAGTTAAGAACAAAAATAGTTTGGTTGACATTTCAGTTTAGAAAGTGAAAATTCTTTCAAATCGTTTTTTATTCCTGCAAATCCTTATTTCATTTCCTTTTTAAAAAAAAGTTATTGTTTTATCATAGAAAATACAATACAAAACAGCAAAACAACCAAACAAAATGAAACAAAACACAAGCATACATTCAATTCTAACAACAACAAAAAAGAACAAAATAGTGTGCAAAAAAGAGGAAAAAGTGATCAATTAAATTTCACATTTAACATGTATATATACACACACACACACACACACATACATATACATATATATATATACACACACACATACAAACATACACACACACACAAACACACACACACATATCTATCTATCTATCTCAGTCAACAGATTGAACTAAACATTACACTAACCTTTAAAAACCCCTGTTAACCATCTGTTATTATATTTAGCACGTAGAAAGTCCACAAAAGGTTTCCAGTCTCTTATAAAGCTGTTTAGTCCATTATCTCTAATCAAAGCACTTAATTTCACCATCTCTGCTAATTCAGTCAACTTCAAAATCCATTCTTCAACAGTCAGCATCTATTGTACATTGTACATCTATTGTACATCTTGGCACTAACGATCTGTCCCAAAAAGATGTACTCTCTGTGCAGAATGATTTCCAGAGCTTGGGGCAGGAACTTAGCAGAATAGGCTGTAGGCTTACTTTTTCAGAGGTTTTACCAGTGTATAAGGAGCAAAATGGAAAAGGCCAGCGTATAGCAGAATTCAATATGTGGCTAAAGGAGTGGTGTAAAGGGGAAGGCTTTGGATATATTAGTCACGATATCTGTAGCTGGTCTAATGAAAAAATGTACAAAAGAGATGGTTTGCATCCATCAAAGAAAGGGACTGAGTTACTCGGCTATAAATTCACAGATTTTCTGGAGGAATATTTAAACTAAACAGCGGGGACAGTGAGTTAATTGATACAGAACATCCCTGTCCCCGGCAATCTAACAATTATAGGGTTATCAGTGCATGTAACATAGATGTGTGTGTGGACAAGAATATCAACCTTGCTGTCAAGCAAAATCAAGCTTCTAATAGCAAGTGCCACACAAAGTGCACTAACCAAATAGGTGGTAAGACAATAGGGGAACTCAGGCACCACACAGGTTACGTAGAAAGTAAACACAGGGTCAGTCATAAAGGACTCAAATGTCTATATACCAATGCACAGAGTATGAACAGCAAACAGGGTGAATTAGAAATTCAGGCTAATGAGGGCAGATATGATATTGTTGCCATTACAGAAACATGGTGGGATGAAACCCACAAATGGAACACAAGGCTAGAGGGATTTAAATTATTTAAAAGAAACAGACCAAATAAAAGAGGAGGTGGAGTTGCTCTATATGTAAGAAATAACTACATCTCTACAGAACTAGAGCACAACAATGATGAAAACTGTCTTGAATGCATTTGGGTCAATATAAAAGGGGGGAAAATGACATTGCCATAGGTGTATACTACAGGCCACCCAAGCAAACAGAGGAAATAGATGAACTTTTTGCTAGTCAGCTAACTAAGGTATGTAGGAAGCACATCACAATAGTAATGGGGGACTTTAACTACCCTGACATCAACTGGGAGACAAACTCTGCACCAAGTGGAAGATCAAACAGATTCCTTGCAAACCTAACAGACAACTTTGTCTCCCCAAAAGTAGAGAAGGGAACTAGGGGATTAGCCATTTTGGATCTAATTCTCACTAACAGAGATGAAATGATAGAAAGTGTTGAAGCCACAGGAACCTTGGGAGGAAGTGATCATGCAATATTGGAATTCAACA